>CM024760.1:92060705-92343523 GCA_014218235.1 Colocasia esculenta
TTCCCCCACCCAGCACCCCCCCCCCCACAACACCACTGCGCCCTCCCCATGCCCCCTACCTTATGCACCCCCACCCCCAGCGGCTCCCCCTCCCCGTGCGCCCGCCCCTTGCCCCACTCTGGTGACTGCCCCTCCTGTCCCAAACACTTCAAAATAAATTTTAAAAATTTATTATTTTACCAAACAGATAACATCACATTCTCATAATTTTAAATTTAAGTTAAAAGAGAACTCAACATTAATTTTTAGATAGAAATAGTTTTTTAAAAAAAGTTGCTCCCAACAAATCTCTTCACGGGAGTAGACCTTTCTCTGGGAACTCTCATAGTCAAATAGAAACTTTCAAATCTTCTCCATTACTTTTTGAAACCTTAGACAACCCCTTTCATAATGGATGGAATAACCCTTACACTTCTAAATGGGCTCATCTACTGAAGGCCCATGGATTAACATGCTCACTAACGACTCAAAATAAACGACTCTTAGTACACCAAATGTATGCTATTGGGCCTTATGAAATATGTATAACTTTGTCCCAAAGATATTAAAAACCCAAATAATATGGACCCAAGTATCCAAGGGTGACCCAACATACTCTGGCATCAAACAAGTACTGTACCTTTTTCTGACATGTGAAGAAACATGTACGTCTAAAACCAAGAGTATTCGTGAGATCAATTAAGACGTAGATGGTGGAAATTTGCATTCCCATAATTTCTTCATGAATAAACAATCAAGAAAATTTCTTTTCAAAAACATATAAGAAATAGTTCTGAGAGAAATAAACTCATGTGTAAATCAAATGAAAATTTTGAAAATAAAATCACGGGTTTACATTTGCATAGACTGTGAGAGAAAGAGGAATGAGTGGAAAATAATTTATGAAAAATATTTTTCTAAGTAAAGCAGTGGGAAAATAGTTTTCAGAAAATAGAGAATAATTTTTAATTAAATAGAAACATTCATTTATATTTTTAAATGGTTGTAGAACGTTTAAAAAAAATCCGTAAAGTAAATTTTTTTGAAATGTCTTATACTGGGCGAAGGAGAGATCAGAAACGCAGAGGCGTCGAGCCCATGTTGGGTAGTGCGCGGGGCAGCCGCCTCCGGCGCTCCGCACCCTCACAGCACCACCGACCGCTCGGCTTCGCGGCCGAGGTGCGCTGTTCCTCCCTTTCCCCTCAACCCCCCGCCGCCACATCTTCCCCCCTGGCGGCTAACCACCTCACAGACGCAGCAGTTCCTCATTCTCCACCACCCACCGTCTCGGACGAAGATGGCCACGGACAACTCATCGCCGAGATCGCTGGCAAGGTGTGCGAGGCCATCCGCCACAGGACCAGGTGGGAGGCCACCCTCCTTGATGACCTCTCCCCCGTCTACCCACGGCGCATGCTCTTTCATCCGGGATGCGTCCGGGAGGTGCTCCGCCGGCAATCCTCCAACCCGATCCTTTCCCTCCGATATTTCCTCTGGGTGTCTTCCGTCTCCTCCTCCTTCTCTCCAGATACCGCAACGTCCACCGCCCTGTTCGAGTGCTTGGTGGATGCCCGCGCTTGGGGAGCTGTGTTGTTCGTCATCCGCTCGACGAAATGCCGACCTGAGAAGGCCTCCCTTGAGTCCTTCCTCAAACGCCTCTGCGCGAATCGAGTGCTCGAGGAGGCCCTGGAAGCACTCACCTTGCTGAAGAAAGAGATGAACTTTACGCCCTCCTTGCATGTCTGGAATACTGCTCTGCGGACTTCTGTGAGAGGCGGCATGCCCAGCCTCGCTTGGCGTTTCTACAGCTACATGATGCAGTCTGGAGTCATCGGAGATGTCTCCACAGTGGGTTACCTCATCCGAGCTTTGTGCGCCGAGAACAGGCTGTCTGAGGCGTACAGCCTTCTCCGTGGAGTTGCAAAGGACGGCATCGTGCCGGATGTCATCTCTCTTACCAAATTGGTTTCTGGCTTCACCAAGGAAAAGAATTATGGGACCATGTCTGAGCTTCTTCACATGATGATTGCCATGGGCCGCCCACCTGATATCTTCACTTACCAGACTATTATTCATGGGTTGTGCGAGAATGGCATGGGGGCTGAGGCTTTCCGCGTTTTTGAGGAGCTGAAACAAAGAGGGTATTCTCCTGATGTTGCCACCTACACTGCCATGATCGATGGCCTGTGCAAGATGGGCAGGACAGAAGATGCACTCAGGCTGTGGCGGGAGATGGTGGAGAGGGGATTGGAACCGAATGAGTATACATACAATGTCCTTATAGATCATTATTGGAAGATGGGAAATCCAGATGGGGCCCGCAGAATATACCATGAAATGCTTGCTAAGGAGCATTGTGAAAATTTGGTGATCTGCAATACCATGATTGCTGGGTTGTCTCTGCAAGGGTTGATGGAAGAGTCGGTTGAGATTTTTAAGGAGATGCCAAGCAAAGGCATTGATCCGGATGTGATTACGTACAACACATTGATACAGGGCTTCTGCAAGAATGGGAAGATCATTGAGGCGATGAAGGTGTACAATGAGCTACTGAGTACATGTTTGCACCCTACTTGTTCATCATATGAACCCCTACTTCAGAATCTTTGCAAAGAAGGCAAAATGCAGGACGCCATAAATATGTTGAATGACATGGTTAGTAGGAATGTGATTCCACTTGTTCGTACATATGATATCATAATTATGGGTTTCTGTGATATTGGTGACATGAAGGAGAGCATGTCTTGGTTGATGAAAATGCTACAAGCCAGCCTCAAACCACGGGAAGAAACATTCAATACACTAGTGGAAAGACTCGTTCTGCTTGATCGGTTGGATGATGCATTGTTGGTTTTAAACACCATGCTAGCATTTGGCTACTCATTAGGAAGGCCAATTTGTAGCTTGCTGACCGACCGGTTATGTATAAACAACATGCATCTAGCTGAGGAATGCTTGACTAAAGTCTTGGTAAATTCATGATTGTCACCCCAAAGACTCACCATGAAATCCTCTAAAATATATTATGTCTATTTATTGAACTTGGATTTTATCATCGTTATGTGATGATGAGCATGCCTGCACTAATAAGTTTTTTGTATTCCCTGCTTCTCCTTACTCCTTTTATGTGCTAAGTTATTTTATTTGATGCTGTTTATTCTGTTAGTAAAAAAATCAACCAGTTTAAATGCACGATTAATGATGATTTCACCCTGACCTATACCATTTTGGCGGACTGTACTCCACCTGGTGAACTCATGTGGTTCCGATATGGCTAGATCCAGAGGCCAAATCCTTCACATGGATGTAATCTGTTTCTGTCAGCTTGACAAATCCCAGAAAACTTGTTAGAAAAACTTTGGGCATGTCTGGGAAAATTTCACTTCAGAAGCTACTTTTCTGACTTCCATGTTGAATGTTTGAAAACCTTTCCTGAAGCATACTACTTGACAGCTCCAACATAACCCTGGTGGATTTCTTCCTCATGATCCTATTTTTCTTCAATTCCAGAAGCTTCCCTTTGGAGCTTTTGACTGGAAACTAAAACATTTTGTAAGTGATTACCAGGTCTAGTATTCTTTTTAAAAATAAGGGTTGCAACATGTCGAAGCCTGAAAGCATTTTCAAATGGAGTGAATGCCGAACTCGTATGAGAACAGTGTGCAGTGCCTTTTCACTTGTCCTTGATTAAAAGCAGGAGACAGGAAGAAGAGCAGGGTTGTGAAATAGTTACTGTTGTTATTACAAGTTTAGCTTGTGCAGAATGGTAAACAGGGAAACAGATATATTTGCAGAGATGCCGCAATTGGGGATCCCACCTAGTGAAGTTGTTTATGGGACATTGATTATTACTTTCTTGGAATCCTGAAATGTTGAAAAGGCCAAAGCCGATTGCCAGATAGAACAACAGGGGCCGGGCAAATCTCAGATGTGTGTGAGAAGATGAAGACTGGGAAGGGTGGGTTGATGTGGTGGTTTTAAATTGTATGATTGATACTTGTCCTGACCTTGGGTTGGTAGTGAAGGTAAAGATGACGCGTGATGATGATAAATAATAGTCATGCTAATTCAGTTTCTTTTGTCACCATGATGTTTCTCTATGAAGACATGGGCATGCTTTGTGAAGCAATCTTGCTTAAGAGTTTGCAGCAGACTAGTTTTCTGTCTGACTGCTTCTTTATTGATGTCATGACATCTTATACTGCTAACGGACGGCTAAGAATGAGTTGTTACCTCAGATCTTAAGTCAGAAAAGATTACCATATATATTATAATATTTACTCAGCGAAAGGGGAAATTTCAGCAGAGGTTGTTTCCTAATTATAATCTGTGTGCACTGGCGGAAAGCCTTTTGTTTAGGAAGCTCTAAACCCTAGATCCTAATGCCCCCACCGCACACACACAAAATTAAAAATTAAAAAGAAGAAAATGAAAGCAAAATAGAAGAGGTAAAAGAAATGGAAAATAACCCTATTTGTTCAAAGTTTTTTAACTAGTTCTATGTTCACTTGTACTTCATGATATTTACTTCCTTATTTGGCCTTTGGATATTGCCTTTCCCTTCTCTAGAATAAATAACAAGCATGTACGATTAGCAGCATGCTTGACTGTGACATGGATTTCTGGTCAGGTCAAAGGGCTTTATGTTGCTTGCATAGTTTGTTAAGGTGCCTAGGCAGCCCAAGGTGCTCTTGGGGCACCTAAGCCACACCTTGACGCCTCTGGCTTGTGCGGTTACGCTGAGGGGTTCCAGGCGGCAGCACCCCTTGCGGAGTTAGAGGGGGCAGAACCCCCCAGAAAGGAAATTTTAGTTTGCGGCTCAAAGTGACCGGTGTAGCTCGGAGTCAGAGAACTAGGTGTGCTGGAGGATGGCTTAAGAGAGAGAGAGAGAGAGAGAGCCTTGAAATTGTGTAGTGGCTGCAGCGATGGTGGCTGGAGGAGGAGACTGGAGGTGGCAGTGGGCAGGGCAGGAGGCCTAATTGGGGAGCAAATGGACCTAAGGTGCCCAGATGAGCCAAGGGGCCAGAGTGTCTAGGCGCTGCCTTGAGGCCACTTTTTGGGCCCCAATAAGGTGGACTTCCACCTCCTGCATGGCTGGGTGTCTTGACATCTATGGTTGCTTGTAGCATTTTTGGCATCATGATTGAAGCCAATTCTCAACCTTACTGGTGCTTTGCCCTCCTCAAATGACTAGAGTGGGAAAGAAAAAGAGTTTAGAGTACAGTGCAAGTACTTGCATCTTGCTATGACAGCAAAATTGTGCTGGAGACGAGCATTCTGAGTTATGATGCTAGTAGCCACGTTACCGAAGGAGAAATGCTTGCCAATGGTTGTGCGGGTTTTCTCCATTAGTGCTTAAGTTATTTCACAAATGTGCATATTGCATATATGTTCCTTATCAATTACATTGTACAACATGCCAATGTAGTAAATGAGCTTTTAGATGTTAATTCCCCTCAATGCAAAATTAGCATAATTAACAAGATGAGATTACGAATCTGGTGTAATTGCCGAAACCATAATGGGCAAGTACAAGATGCTTATTCCGTGGTACTATGACATGTTTGTTATACCTTGTTCAGTACCTCTAGCCTTACTCCTAGTTCGATGTGCCTCTAGCGATAAGTTGGTTTGATCAAGTCATTGTTTTGCTTTTCTAAAAACTTACTGCAACAATTCATGCTGGTTGTGGGCTCGACAATGTTTAAAATCTGTTTTTCTCAATTAGTTGCTTTTCCTCTTTTCTCCCTCCATGAAAAGCCTGTATCCGTTTAGAAAGTGATGGATGGTCATGGTAGGTAGCTTGGGTGGATATCTAATGAGTTTAACTCTCTATGGCCCTAAATTTGATCTTTCTAGGTCATTCCACCCAGTCTTCTGTCCGTTTCCCCTTCGCCTTTTTCTGGACTGCCAAAAATCTTTGCCCAACATGGGAAAAAAAATAAACGTCAAATATATTCTCTTATTGAATTGTGTTAATGGCTCAAACTCTAACCTAAAACCCAGATGTAATGATAAAGAAGGAAGGTGCCCATACTCCCGTATCATCGACTCGAATGATTATGGTGTAAGTAGTGCTATTTAACAGGTCGGGTATTCTAATGCGCAATCCCCGCTCTAATGCCATGTTAAAGACCCAAACTTTGACCCAAAACTCTTGGCATCACGTTTGGAGAAACCTCTACAGTTAAAGATGGCAGGCGTCCACATATTATCCAACGTGGGAGTAGGTTTATCTGGCATGGGATAAGTTGTGCGTGCTCTCCCTCTTTATCTGTAAGAATTCTAGGTTTTGGTTAAAATTCAGACCTTTAACATTGAGATTTAGGTCTACATCATATATTCTATGGGTGCCTTCTCTTTTTATACACACTGAATTCCGTCAACCCAAGCCTAGATTTTTTATTAGGGCTTGGGCCTTTAACGCTCTATCGGAGGTTGGCTTTATTGTTGGGTTGCCTCGCGGCCCTCGCTCGTTCAATAACACTAGTTATATTGTAACCATTCGGT
The DNA here is from genome assembly GCA_014218235.1 of Colocasia esculenta. Taxonomy (NCBI): domain Eukaryota; kingdom Viridiplantae; phylum Streptophyta; class Magnoliopsida; order Alismatales; family Araceae; genus Colocasia; species Colocasia esculenta. The sequence goes on from CM024760.1 coordinate 92,067,195, forward strand.
TCCAGTGTTAGGTCGGTGTCGAGGTTTAGTCCCACATTAGACAGTCTGGGGCTGACTTCCCTCTTTATTAAAGAATGTCTTAAAACCAATACTTAGGTTTGAGTTAGAGTTTGGGCCATAATAACAAAGCTTCAGACCTGAACTTACCCATTGTGCCACCCTGTCCATTTTTTTTTTTTTTTGGTTGCACAGCACAATGGTCAAAGATCACTGCCCGATCGGTGGCGTAACCCAGTGCGTCCGGGGATCGATCCCCGGACGTGTCCCACTTCACCCATCGGAGTGTCCGCTGTCCATTTGATAGTGCCACTTACACCATAATCTTTCCGGTTTGGCACAAGTGAATGGTGAGGTTTAGACCCATATGCTGTGGGGAGATTGGGCCTCAACTTTAACCTCAACTTATGTAGGAAGATTGGGCTGTGGGTGATGTCTCTCTTTATTTGTAGGGTATCCCTCAACTTTAGCCTCAACTTGTGTTAGAGATTGGGCCTTTGACAACTTGTCTTGTGGGAGTCATACTGTAATTAGTTTCTATCTTTTTCGCCCTCTTTCACTCTCCCATTTCTTCCATCTCTGGCATCATCGGACTTCTGTTATTGGTCCACTAATTGTGGTTCCATGTGCTATTGCAATATCCTCCTTGTTGGCCTCCCAATTTTTTTTAACCAAGTGTTGGCCTCTCTATTTGTTTTACGCAACCTCCCAACCCCGCATCTTGCAAAGTTTCTGTCGATTATGAAAATTTGTCAGTAACATTATGAGCTGTGAATATGCCAATCCAACTTAAACCCACTAAGTGAAATTCGACACTGTGTGAGCTTATGGTGCTCTGACCCAATTTCATCATGCTGGGAGTAGGTTCGTGAAAATTTGTATAGGCTGGGATTAGGTGCCTCTGCAGTCAGACTTCCATCATATCCACTTTTGAAGTTCCAAGTGAATTCTTTAGGAGCTCTGCCGGATTAGAAGATAGGATCAATCCATGCTCATTCTATTAGACAAGTTTAATCAGATCCAACTCTACTTGTCTTTGCGAATGTCTAATCTTGAGGGATAAATTAGGACACATTGTGATGTGTGATGTGGGCCTATTTGTCCCATTACCTCATGGCAAGGTGGTCCACATTAGGGGTGAACACGGTCCGGTTCTGTCCGGTTCATCTTTATTTTTTTTATAAACCAAACCGAACTGAAGTTAATGACGAACTGAACCAAACCGAACCGGTTCGGTTCGGTTCAAACCAAAATTTAAAAAAAAAAACTATTTTCTCACAACCTCTCAAAAGAAGACCAATGCACTAACCACTGTACTATGTGTTCTTTTGTGAAATTATATACTATTTATATATATATATATTTATTTATTTGATTCATTTCGGTTCTACAATGTGGAACCAAACCAAACTAGTTGGATGTCCAACTCGAAAAATCGAACCGAACTGACTTGTCCAACCCGAAAAACCGAACCAGTCGGTTCGGTTTGATTTTTCGGATTAGACCAAATTGTGAACACTCCTAATCCACATAGATTTTACCTTTAAGGGTAGAATATTTGAACCAAACTCAATGAGTTAGCCTCAGCCTGACGCCCTCTGGATCAAATTTATGATCCATATCAGACCAAAAGGTAAGTCATTATCTTGAGAATAACCCTCAACCATGAGCTTGATAGAAATTCTCCAACACCACCAACAAATACACACACACACACCAAAAGAAAGTCCAGGAGATCAGATGCACCCACCAATTAAATGAATATGATTCTGAGACATGTTGATTCATTTTTTTTATTTTCTTTTCAAATTCTGTCTTTAACTTTGAGTCATATGTGCATGTCTGGGTCGATCCTTAAATTATAATGGAACACATAAAACAAGGGATTTACAGGTTTTGGTTTTCACGGAATCTGTCAAAGGCACATCATGTAACCAAAGGCATATATATGGTAGAGCCAAATTTTTGGACTATCTGTTTAGAAACATTTGGCATATCTTTATGACATTCTTTGCTGCCCTTACAGGAGCTGTATTGTTAAAGAAAAACTAGTGGTTGAGAAATAATGAGGATGGCCGTTCTTAATTAATTTGAATTGAATTAATCTGTAGATTTTCCATCATATAATTTCTCTTCGTCCATATTTCATAGTGTTGTGGTTGCTCCAAGGACGTCGGCCTGGGTCGACGTGAGGTCGGGGAAGCCTGCTTGTAGCCGACATGGGATGCGGCTGGGTAGTCTGGAACCTGCAAGCCCACCGAGAGAGTTTAGTGGGGAAAACTCGGATGCCCAAGTTAGCCTTTCACCAGGGAGTATGAGGTGTATGGAGAAGACTGCTTACCCTTGTGTTGGTTGAGTGCCTTCCCTATATATGGACACTTTGGTTGCCCTCTGGTCCAGAGTGGGGCCTGTTGAACCACTCTTATATTTTACCCTTATATTTTAATGATAATAAAATTTATGATTAATTAAATATATTTAATATTATATTTTCCTAATAAATATAAATTTATGGTACTATCGCTGTAAGATTTGCACTGAAAAGCTAAATCGATGTCTATTCAATATACATCAATTCGGTTCACAAAGTGCCACATCAATTCTGTTGAAAACATTGATTCTATTGAAAACATCGATTCCCTTGAAAGCATCGATTTTACTTAAACATCGATTTTGTTCAAACATCGATTTCACTTAAACATCGATTCTGTTCAAACATCGATTTCACTTAAACATCGATTCCCTTGAAAATATGGATTCTGTTCAAACATAGATTTCACTTAAACATGGATTTCATTAGAACATGAATTCTGTTCAAACATAGATTTCAACTTAAATATCGATTTCCTTTATATTTCAAAATATTTTTGGCATCTAGTGTAAAGTCAAATATATTTCATTTGTGTAATCTTCTATCTTTCTGACAGAAGATCTTTTCTATCCCTCTAGATCTCTTCTCTCCTATCAGACAAAAAGGGCTTACCTACCACTTCTGGGTGACAGTAGAAAACACATAAGTGTGAGCCTTTTTTGACATAAACACTCTTTGATCTAAACACCTTCTTCTGTGCTTGCAGATCTCGAAGACCACCAAGTGGCTGACAGTCAAAAGAAGAAGAATAGAAAAATCAGCAATGACTAGAAGAGTTCCAACGGATCTCTTCAACGGATCTATTTAAAGCTACTCATATAAAAGATGAAGCAAGGCTGAAAGAACAAGTAGATAGCTTTCCTGAAGAACATTAAAAAGAGTGTACATCCAGTGAAGAACCTGAACTCCAGATACACTCAAAGGAAAAGAGAGAAAGAGCTCGAGCCCAAGAAGAAGTGCTCAAGCATCTAAAGCCTTCAAGCTTCAAGCTCCTCCTCCTCTCTTCACTCTCTCTCTGTGGTCATTGTAATTTCTAAGGAGAGTCCTTTGCTGAGAGTTTTCTGGGTTAGAGTCCATTCTTGTAAAACTCTCAGCTTTGTTCTTTCTTTTCTAAGAAAGATTCTGTCCAGCTATAGGACTGTATACAGTGTAGAACCTAGCTAGGGGTTTAAATCTAGTAGAACCACACTGGGGTTTGTACCAGGAGGTTGGCTTCTTGACCTGTAAGTGAAGTGGGCTGCCTTCTTGCCCGGGAAAGAGAAGAAGACCAGCTGGGGTGCTGGGTGTTGTATTGTCCTTGAGGACTGTACCCTTGGTTAGTAAAATCTCAAGAGATTGCTTGGGGACTGGACGTAGGACTTCCATGTAGGAAGAGTCAAACCAGGATAAATTTCTTGTGTTCTTTGTGTGATTGTTTATTTACTTCCGCACTGCTACTCTCTATCACACTCAACTAACCAAATTATCAAGTGATAATTTTATGTGGTTAAGTTTCTGTTTCAGATTTTAGAAAACCTATTCACCCCCCCCCCCCTCTAGGTTAGCTTGCTGCCGTACCAAAAAGGCCAACAAGTGGCATCAGAGCAAGGTTCTTTGATCAATCAAGAAGATCCAACGATCTTAGAGAAGATCCATGGCAGCTCAAGGATTTGTTGAAGGCCAATCAGTCACCAGACCTCCATTCTTCGATGGAGAGGATTACCAATATTGGAAGATGAGAATGGAATGCTTCATTCGAGGCATAGACTTTGATCTATGGCAGGTAATAGAGGTAGGTGATTTTGTTGTTGTTCCTGTGAAGGTACTACTGCTATTACAGCAGCAGAGAAAAGTAAATTATCTTTAAACTTTAAACCAAAGAACTATCTATGTTGCGCTTTATCCAAAAGAGAATTCAGTAGAATATCTGCATGTAAATCAGCTAAAGAAATATGGGATAAACTGCAAGTAACTTATGAAGGAACAGATAAAGTAAAACAAACTAGGATAGATATTCTTGTTTCGTAATATGAGCAATTTAAAATGCTTCCAAACGAAAATATCACTTAGATGTATAATAGATTTTCGAGCATTGTAGTTGGTCTAAGTTCTCTTGGCAAAAATCTTTCTGATGAGGAGATTGTCAGAAAGATACTTAGATCTTTAACTCTTTCATGGACCCCTAAGGTCACCGCTATTGAAGAAGCCCATGATCTAACCAAATTTTCCATTGATAAATCAATTGGCTCTCTCATGGCACATGAAATCAATATGGAGCGACTATCTAAAAGTTCATCCAAGAAAAAATTTACTAATGCTCTTAAAGTTGCAGCTGCTCCTTCCACTTCTTCTTCTTCTAGTTCAATAAATGCAAGTTCTGAAGACAGTGACGTAGATGTTCTATCCAACTTCAGAAGATTCTCAAGAAAAAGAAAAATGGATCAAGAAGGATTCAAAAGAAAGAGAGAAAGGAAAAAGAACCAGTCTACTATGAATGCAGAAAACCTGGACATCTGAGACCAGATTGTCCAAGACTCAAGAAGACTGGTCAGCCAGAAAAATCCAAGAAGCAGCACAAGAAATTCAAAAGAAAAGCTATGGCTACTGCTTGGAATAATGATGAAGCCACAACTTCAGAACCATCAAGCTCAGATCCGAAAAAAGAGCAGGAAAGTCTAGCCCTCATGGTAGGACTAGATGAGGTACATTCTGACCCATTTTTGATTCATACACTAATTCGGGGTCAGAGTCTGAAGACTTAGAAGAAGTCTTTAATGAACTTTATGAAAAACATAAAGGTGTTGTAAAAGAATTAAAAATTTTAAAAAATAACACTACTTGCTTAGAAAACACAAATTCTGATCTTAAATCTGAAATGGAACAATTAGAAAAATAATTAAAGGAAAGTAAAGATAATAATTATCTCTTGAATGAAGAATTAAAAACAAAAATAATGAAAAATCATAGTTAGAAGAAAAATTAAAAACTCTAACTGAAGAAAATTTTATTTAAAAGAATCAGTTAGAAAATTAACTAAAGGGAAAACATCTTTAGCCATATGCTTAAAAAGATCAAAATATGGAAATAATAAACAAGGTCTTGGATACAAATGTAACGCCCCGACGCGGAATATCGGAGCGGGATTACAGTTATTAAATAGTACAGAGCGAGAAATAAATAACAAATCATTGCACAATTGGATAACACCAAATAACCTCCAATTTCATTAATAATTCTCCAGTCATCATTACATCATCATATCAGAGCCAAAACCATGGCCCAAAGTACTTTATTCAAAATCAAAATATTACATTATGACTAACTGACTCACTAACTCATAACTACACTAACTACTACTAGATAGCACTGGTGGCTGAATGGTCACTCTTGAGCATCTCCCTCAGTCCCGTCCTCGTATGTGTGGTCGTCTCCATTTGACTCACCTGAACACATTAAATAAATACGCAGGATGAGCGAATGACGCCTAGTAGGACTTAATATCTCATGAACACAAGCATGCTTTAAATAATTAATGTCTTAATGGCAGGTTAACTAGAGAGTCAAGTCATGTAGAGCATGTCACGATAACGAGAGAACAATTGCAACTGGCACAGGGAAAATAGTACAACGAGAACGACAATAGAATGGCCATGTAACGATATAACATGTAAATTGCACAACGGTGCACTAGTAACGATCACGCTTGCACTTGTAGAGATAGCACTTTGATTGTCATAGATTAATCTAGATAGTAAAATGGCGCTGGATGCATGCCGTAACACATCCTATGATCATTTTAACTCCCATGGGCACTAGCACTTTTCGGGGCGCTCCTCCCAGGACCTGATCGGGCCCTATTGCGCTGGCATTAGTCATTTCTATTATCTTAGACAATCACACGAATGGCCAATAGAGTACCAAGAAGAGATAAGAGAGCACTAGACGAGATAGATGAGAGTGTAGAGAAAACGTGAACAGATGAGAGTAAAGAGACTGTAGATGAGAGGGGTACAATCGTAAGACGACGATAAACATGATAGTAACGGTTGCACAGCACCAGGTCGGGTGCCGGCAGTCTGGTAGAAGTCACAACCGCCCCTTAGCCGTGCTGTGTACACGGGTCAGGTGGTCCGGTGTGAACTCAAGACGAGAAGGAACACTAAGGCTTGGATCGTACTGATCCCTGAGGTGTAACGGGTTTTGAGGTACAACCAGCTCTTTGACTAAGGACGTGCGCCAAAGCCAAGAAGACTTACGGAGGTCTTGACAAGGAGTCCCTGGTCCAATCGAGAGTATTCCCGGTGGAGAGGTGGTCCAAGTCAAGGGAAAGTGTGTAAAAATGGGTCCGTCGTGCCTCGAGTGCTCGAAGGCCGAGGGAAAACGGTAACGGTAGATAAAATGCACGAGTAAAAAGAAAACAATTGTATTTAAATAAAATAGGGTAATTTAGTCATTTATTTCGATAATTTTACCGAATACATTATTGCATAATTTATCAGGGTCAAATGGCATTTCATAATGTTGTGTGTGTGTAAGTGTAAAGAAATCTTGAGGATATGACAAGTCGTGCAAATGTCATTTTTTATTAATCTAACAAGTCAAATTAATTATAACATGGTTTAATCGTAGTTAATTAAGAGTTAAATAGCCAAAACAGCAGGGTATGTACACAATTTAATAGTTTTGGCCGAAATCTTTGAAACGCGACGGACCTGCCCGTCGCGTTTCAAGTCGCGACGGGGCGGTCGGGCGCGACACGGGACCTGGCCGGTCTGGCCCGGTCCGGGGTGAATCGCGGCGGTCCGTGCCGCCGCGTTCTTGACGCGACGCCATCAGCCGGCGCGACCCCACCGTTATCGCGGCGGGTCGCGCCGTCGCGATAACAGGTGAGATTGCCCTTTTTCCCTTTTTCCCAGGGCGAGCTCTCTGTGATACATGGATGTTCTAAATTACATATAAAATAGCACGGTAATCCAAAAAGTACGAAACTAGTTTTAAACGAAAGTAGACATGTACATCTATCAACATGCACGATTAATTTGAAAATAGACAAGGTTTAGACATGCATTGATTAGGTTACTTTTCGGTGACCTAAACAGATGCAGTCAGAGTTCAACGAATTAATTAGAGATGTAAACTTGATGAAAAATTATGAAACTAGCGGCGTTTGAAAGCTAACACGATGTAGTATTTTAGAGAATTTTTTAATGGCATGATATCAAATATGCACGATGTTTAAAGGTCAACATGAAGAGTCGGGTATAGGAAATAGACAGAGATTCAAAGATTTAATTCTCCCTCATGGGAGATCGAAATCGAGCGAGACCAGGGGCGTTTGAAAGCTAGTGTGATGTAGTGTAACTGAGAATTTTATCATGGCATGTGAACAAGTACATATCGGGAATTAGAGAAAACATGAGATCTCAGTTCATGAGAATAGTAGGATTTCACGAATTAAATTCGCCCAAATGGATGAACGAAATACCACAAAATCATAGGGCTTTTGAAGAGGTACATGAAGGCTACCTAGGGTAATTATTTCACGATTTTTTCTTGAGAGATTGCCTACCTTTTGTCGAGTCCAAGAAAACCCTAGGTTGAAGACGAAAAACGGGAAAACCTTCTTGCTCCAAGCCTTCTCCTCCTTGCTCCTTGGTCTCCAACCTTTCTCCTCCTTCTCTAGGGTTCCAGCCACGAAAATGGGGAGATAGGGAGGAGATTTGAAGTGTTTAAACTTCCTATAGAGTCCATACAACCCCAAACTCTTCTCTCCTCCTTTAATTATAAAAATTCCACATTTATCTCTCTATTTTCTCTCATTTATCCATCTAATGGGTAGGGGAGAGTTTAATTTCGTGGTTAATGAGTTAGGATGGGTTTAGGACTCTTTATTTAGATATATAAGGGTTATTTAACATTTATCTTAACCATTTACTATTTATTTAATTATTTAGATACGAATTTCATTAATTTAATTCTCATTCCAACATGGGCTATCCCTATTTGGGCTCATTCCATTGGGTTTGGGTTATTAGAGTAACCCATTACTAATTTAATGTAATGGAGATTGCTTTAATTCCCATTTATACAATGCATTCTCCCTTTATTCCACTTAAATCGATTTATTTCATTTATTTAAATAAAAATTTATTTTATTTGGATTTTAAAAATCCAGGGTGCTACAACAAACCTCCTGAAAAATAAAAACAAGTCATAATTCCTGAAAAATATCAATTACCAAAATTTGTAAAAGAAACCAAGATACTTCAGAAAAAGGCCCCTGCAATGAACAAGCTATATCAAAAGGAAAAGGTTTCCAAAATTATGTTCTAAACAGACATTACAAAGACAATAGGAACTATAAAATAATTATATTTATTGTTGTTCTCATTGCAATAAATTAGGACACACAGTAAACACCTGCACAACAAGGCACCTAGTATGGATTTCGAAAGGGTATTTTTATGCATCTAACCATCAAGGACCCAAAAAGATTTGAGTACCTACTTCTGAATAAGTTGTTTGCAAGATAGCCTTGGACCATCAGGAACAAAGGATGCTCAAGGCACTGGTGACTACCAGCTCTTCATCCAACTCATATCTGAAGAGGGAGTAGTCACTAATTTATTTTTAAATTTTAGTATTACTAACAACTATTTGCAAGTCTCATTCAGGTAGAGTCTCTCTTTCAGGGGGAGCACAGACTAAGGGGGAGTTCTTTATTAATGTCAATTATTGTTGAATCATTCATTGGTAAGAAGTTTTCAAAAAAAGGGGAGAGAATGCATAGTAAGATCCTTCCTTTTTGGTTAGTGACAAAAAGAGGGAGAGTATGAATTATCTGTGAATTTTTTGTATTTTCTATGCTTTAAATATTTTTTTTTAATTCTTATAAGTTTTGTCATCACCAAAAAGGAGGAGATTGTTGAACCACTCCTATATTTTACCATATTTTGATGATAACAAAACTTATGATTAATTAAATATTATTAAATATATTTAATATTATATTTTCCTAATAAATATAATTTTATGGTGCTATCGCTGTAAGATTTGCACTAAAAAGCTAAATCGATGTCTATTCAATATACATCAATTTCAGTTCACAAAGTGCCATATCAATTCTGTTGAAAACATAGATTCTGTTGAAAACATCGATTCCCTATTCAAACATCGATTTCACTTAAACATCGATTTCACTTAAACATCGATTCTGTACAAACATCGATTTCACTTAAACATCGATTCTGTTCAAACATCGATTTCACTTAAACATTGATTTTACTTAAACATCGATTCTGTTCAAACATCGATTTCACTTAAACATCGATTCTGTTCAAACATCGATTTCACTTAAACATCGATTCCCTTGAAAACATGGATTCTGTTCAAACATAGATTTCACTTAAACATAGATTTCATTAGAACATGGATTCTGTTCAAACATAGATTTCAACTTAAACATCGATTTCCTTTATATTTCAAAATATTTTTGGCATCTAGTGTAAAGTCAAATATATTTCATTTGCGTAATCTTCTATCTTTCTGACAGAAGATCTTTTTTATCCCTCTAGATCTCTTCTCTCCTGTCAGACAAAAACTTACCTACCACTTCTAGGTGACAGTAGAAAACACAGAAGTATGAGTCTTTTTTGACAGAAACACTCTTTTATCTAAACATCTTCTTCTATGCTTGCAGACCTCGAAGACCACCAAGTGGCTGATAGTCAGAAGAAGAAGAATATAAAAATCAGCAACGACTAGAAGAGTTCCAACGGATCTCTTTAACGGATCTATTCAAAGCTACTCATATAAAAGATGAAGCAAGGCTGAAGAACAAGTAGAGAGCTTTCTCGAAGAACATTAAAAAGAGTGTACAACCAGTGAAGAACCTGAACTCCAGATACACTCAAAGGAAAAGAGAGAAAGAGCCCGAGCCTAAGAAGAAGTGCTCAAGCATCTGAAGCCTTCAAGCTTCAAGCTCCTCCTCCTCTCTTCACTCTCTCTCTCTGGTCATTGTAATTTCTGAGGAGAGTCCTTTGCTGAGAGTTTCTGGGTTAGAGTCCATTCTTGTAAAACTCTCAGCTTTGTTCTTTCTTTTCTAAGAAAGATTTCTATCCAGCTGTAGGACTGTATACAGTGTAGAACCTAGCTAGGGGTTTAAGTCTAGCAGAACCGCACTGGGGTTTGTACCATGAGCTTGGCTTCTTGACCTGTAAGAGAAGTGGGCTGCCTTCTTGCCCGGGAAAGAGAAGAAGACCAGCTGGGGTACTGGGTGTTGTATTGTCCTTGAGGGGGACTATACCCTTGGTTAGTAAAATCTCAAGAGATTGTTTGGAGACTGGACGTAGGACTTCCATGTGGGAAGGGCTGAACTAGGATAAATTCCTTGTGTTCTTTGTGTGATTGTTTATTTGCTTCCGCACTGCTACTCTCTATCACACTCAACTAACCAAACTATCAAGTGATAATTTTCTGTGGTTAAGTTTCTATTTCAGATTTCAGAAAACCTATTCACCCCCCCCCCTCTAGGTTAGCTTGCTGTCGTACCAAAAGGGCCAACAGGGCCTAGGACCAGTAGGTATTGTTTCGGTCCGTGATAGGTAGGACCGCACCATCGTACTGGAAATCCCACGTCTCCATGCCCGGCATGAGTGGCTTCGGCGCCAAGTGCGCCTTACCATCATCCTGGGGCACCCATGCCTCCGTAGAAGTCATGCCGCTATCTGGCGTGGCATGTCCCCAGATTGAACTGTCTGTGCGGCTGTACTGGGCCTTCTCCTTCTCGACTGCTGAGAGGATTGCATATAGGCGAAGGTCGGGGTTGGCCTTACTGACCTGGTCTTGATTCGAGGCCATAATAGAGCCTAACCTCCCTCCTCAGGTTTTCCCACCAAAAGAAGTCTCATGGTCGTCCTGGGTCGGCACGCTCACCTTGTGTAATACCCCGAATGTCCAAATCGTAGTTTGCCGGGTTTAGGGGCCAGTGTGTGGCCCATTGGTTAAGTGAGTGTGTTTATATATGTTTTTACAGGATTGTGTAGCAGGGTGTGAGGCTGGAGGGTTAGAGAACCCAGCCCAAATAGACCTCTGGCGAGTTCATTAAGAACGCGACCAACACAGGAGTCGTGATTCTTATATGAATGCGACCACCTGCTACGTCGCGATTTGGCACCGCTTTTGCGTGGGTGCGGCTGCATGCGCGCCGCGTGGCGCATGCAGGGTCGTCAGGGTGGAATCGCGACTGCAGGGTACGTCGCGTTTCTAAATGTGACGGCCCGATACATCGCAATTTAACCTCTGTGTATTTGGGCTTCTGCCCTTGGCCGAACAGTGCAGTTGCACTCTTCAGCTGAAGGGGAGACTGTTGAGGGTTTGGCCGACGATTTGGGGTGTTCTGCTGTATGTTCGGTGTGATTCCAGCGCGATGAGGTGCTTCAGAGCGCGGGGAATCTCTGGACGGCATTGGTTTCACGTTTCTCCTGTTGATAGGGGAACTCTTCATTGTTTTCTCTTATGTGTGCTATGTAGGTTAGGGTTTGAGGATCTTGGTTTGGGAAATCACTTAAACATGATAGGAAGCATGCTTAGAGTCTTATATGAATGTTTATTTCCTACTTTATCAGCCTAAATAGTCTTTGATGTGATTTCCAGAATGGAAGTTTAGGGTAGTTTTCTGCTGTCTGAAAGGCGATGGAACCAGTTGTTGCGTTTCTGTGAACGCAACGGCTTGTCCGGTCGTGATTCAAACTTTAAGGCGACGGGTTGGTCCGTCGCGATTCAAGCACCGATTGGCGACCACTGTGTTGGTCGCTATTTAGATTGTGGCCACCCGAGCTCTGGGGTTCTGTGGCCAGTCTGACTGTTTCCTATGGTACACTGCTTGGATAGTGTTGGCTATGTAATGTAGGGTTTGTAAAGGGTTTGTAAGGGGTGTGTTGGCTTATTCCGTGATTGAAACATTGGGTTTTGCTTGGATTTGTGTGCTTAGCAGGTTGGGTTGTAACACCTTTCGTGGTTACCTCTCCAGTCGGTTACCCCAGGTTCTTCGTGAGCCAAGCACCGGGTGCTCGGGGTTTGTCCCGGTATGATGTGTATTGTCAAGGTCTGTGCCATCTTCCTGGACACCCTCACTCCTAAGTTTGAGTTGTACGTCTGGCTGAGGGAAAGACGGCAGTGGGCAGCGACTTGTGTTTGTGGGTGTGCAGTCGCTTGTAGTGTGCTCGTGGTTGGGGGATGGACACCAATAGACGTACTGGTCCCCAGCTAGTCTGGTTTTCTAGTACCACACTTTAGGGAGCTCGAGATGGAGTCCCTAAAGGTGCCAGGCTTGGGCATACAGCTGTGTGGTATGTAGGTGTGGTGTTTGTTGTCTCTACAGTTTCTTGACTCTGTTGTGGTGGAGTGGCAGCTGGACCTTCCGTCCGTGGCTGCGAAGCTGAGAGGTAGTCTTGTGTTGTTTGTTCGGGTTTGTGGCTGGTGTCGCGAACCAGTTCTCGTGACTCGTGTGCGGCATGCCCTTCTTAGCTTGTACACATGTACGTGGTTTACTGTTTATTTATTTACAACTATAGTATCATGAGTAGGTTGAGTTACTTTTAATTGCTTATAAATTATGCTTAATATATAATTGTTGTACTTTGTTCTCTCGGCTTCTGGAGAGTTACCCTACTGAGCTAGTGACTTGTGAGGCTCACCCCTTCTTCTTCCAGGTGAAGGAGAGCATGAGGGTTCTCGTCCCTCTTCTAGTTTGGGACCGCACCGCAGTGGCGTTGGGCCGACATCACCTGCAGAATAATATTTCTACTTGTTGTGCCTTGGGGGTTTATCCCAGGTAGTTGTACTTGTGCTATAACTTTAGTTCAGAACTGAATATGTACATCTCATGTGGATATGTGTCAGATATGGAAACATATATGTGCTTAGTATGTTCTTTTATATTTCCACAGACATGTGTGTGTTGATATCCCTTGCGAGGCTACGGCTCGTTAGCGGGAGGCGGAGTCGTGTTGGGCACGTTATTGGGTTAACGGGCTTGAACGGCGAGGACCCTCACACCTTGGCTCTATGCCAAGGTGGGCGTGCCGTTTCTGCCAACCCAAGGTGTTGGACATCACCGACACCTTGGGCTTTGGGTTGCATGAGAGTCACCCATATTCCCCCAGGTTCATGTCGGAACGTTGTTGATGTGGGGTGAACCTATGTTCACTTTATGGGGGATCCTCGTGGCGGCACGTGCTCCAGGCAAGGTTGGATCTGACACATGCCCTGAGCACGTGGTCGTACCAAATCTTAATTATGCCAGGGGTCATGATGCCAATCCCTCCGCTGTTGAGCGCGGCACTGCCCGTTGCATCGCTGCCTCGAGCCCCGCGACCCGTCGTTTCGGGTTTCGATGATCACATTCGGGCTCGATCCGAGATTGTGGTTGGGGGCTAATGGTCAAATGTCGAGTAGCCGTATCAGGACCCTCGTGATATCAATGCTAGTCGTGGCCATCGGATCTACCTAGTCCCCCGGCCCTATAGATGTGAGAGTCGGGGTCCGAAACGAGTGCCTTGTATGTGTGAGAGAGTAGTACCGATTCGCAAGCCGACATACGAGTTACAGCCACCCTCACGGCTCTCGATCCTCTCCTCAGCCTTTGCTTTTTTGGCTTCTTCCTCTAGAGATAAGCCATGTTGTCTTCTTCCTTTTCTGATTCTGGTGATTCCTCGTCCTCCAACCCTCAGCTTCGAAAGGGTTCAGAGTCTTCTGCTCCTTTTTCCTTGATGTCTACATCTTTGTCATTATCTTCAGCGACAGACTCCCCTCATGAGGTAGGAAACTCCCTCGCCCAATAATGGGAAACCGTCACGAAGTCCTTGGAGGAGGGTGAGTTTGACCTTCCTCCGATCACTCCTGGTTCATATCGCTCGAGGGTACCATCGGCCCATGCATTTGGCTCACAAAATCAAGCCAACTCAGTGGCTGATGTGCTCTCAAAGGCAGACACGATTACTTTAGAGTGAGCCGCATTGGTCCCCAGGTTCTCTTGGCCTCAGAAACATCCTTCGCCATTCCTGAAGATGCCCGGGCTCACCATTCGATAGAGCTCGGATTCTATCTTTACACTGAAGCCATTCGGGCTAGCTTTCAGTTACCCCTTCCTTCCTTCACCTTGGCCCTTCTTGAGTATCTCGGCATAGCATCATCACAGCTCGCTCTGAATGCTTGGCGATTGATTACAACCTTTCTTGTGCTTTGTTCCTAAGCCGTGGTCAAGGCCTCCCTTCAACTCTTCTTTTATTCCTTCGTTGTGAAGGCCTTCGGTGACCGGGTATATTTCGTGGCTTGGACTAGCTGAGACCTTTTTGCAATGTATTCTCTCTTCCATCCATAAATGGAAGAGAAATTTTTTCTTTGTCCACTACCCGTCATGATGGCCCTTTCCCACTTCCTAGTCGGCCATTAATGTGAAGCGCAAAGCCTTCAAGTCCCTGAAACTATCCAAGGTCGAGCTCATACAATTCGAGCAGCTATGGGCTGCACTCCTCCTAACCTACGCAATCCGTCCGATTAGCTCATCAAGTTGATCGATCAGTCGGGGCGCGGCGTTCCCCTACATACTTGTAGTGTAGCCTTTGTCGTTTTTACTGACACTAATTGACACATACTTTTCTTTTGGCAGCCAAGATGGTCAACAAGGGGAAGGGTACCTTGATGGAGGAAATCCAATCATGTGCCCTTCGTAAGGGGGGTAAAAAGGTAGTCGTCCGTCCCCAAAAGAGGGTGAGGGAGGAGGAGGCTGAGGTCGAGGTCGTATCACCCCTCAGGGCCCTGTGAGACACTCGTAGGTGGGTGAGGGGTTTGCACAGACTGCTCTGGCCCCGACACCAACCTCGATGTCCCCCCACCTTTAGGTCCATTTTGAGGATGACCTGTCTACCAAGGAGTGGGGACTCCACTCGCTTCCCCCACAGGCTCTAGTAGAGGCATTGGTGAAGCGCGCTGACGAGCTAATTGAGTCGATGTATGAGCCAGCAGGGAGATCATGGCATCATCTGACACCCTGATGCACAAGATTGACCTCTCTCGTCAACTTAGCGAAGAGAGACTGATGAAAGTGAAGAAGGTGGCGGCCGAGGCTAAGAAGCGAGCGGCATCGGCAAATAGTGCGGTGGCCAGCGCCAAGAAGAAGGTTGCTTCACTGAAGGAAGCCCTCGCGAAAGTCAATGCCGACTTTGAGAGGCCCCTGGTGGAGGCTTAGGTCCAAGCAGTCAAGGAGTTTCGTACCTCAAAGGAACTCATCGACGAGGTGGGCGTGCTTTATATAGGCGGAAAAAATGACTGCCATGAGGCTGTTCAAAAGCTCTATCCCGACCTCGACTTGTCGGGGTTGGATGACGAGGATGAGGTTGGCACCAGTGGGGCTTCTCCGGGCATTGCCAAGGATGCTAATGTAGCTGCTAATAAGACTTCCATCACCTTCGACGCTTCTCCTGTCGACGTTGCCCCTCTCAGCAACTAAGAGGCCTATATAAAGGTTGATAGGATGGACCCTTTTTTTTCCTTGGTTACACCAGGGGTCTTTGTAATCGTTTCCCGTCTCTAGGTCGGGATCTTTTGAATTGAAAGTTACTATTTTCTTTGCATCTCTATGTTGCTTGTGGCCTTCTGACATTCAAGTTCCCCATTTGTTGTTTGATCGCGATCTTTTTGACCTTGGCCGACGAGTGGTGGAGGTGTTGATTTTTAGCGCTTGAGATTTTAGCCGACGCCACTAGTTTGAGGTGCATGGGTCAACCATGGGGGCCTTACTCATCCGTTATCCTCGGCTCGTGGGACGAGAATACAATCTCGTGGAGCGGCAAAGTGTCTCCCTTCTATCAGCCAGGTTGACGTTGTTGCCCAAGCTATAGAGACCTAAAGAGGGGGTGAATAGATCCTAATTGTTATACTTATTTACGTTGGTTTAACAAAATATAAACGTTGTTTAGCCAAATAGTAAGAAACACAAAATAACTTCTCGTTAGTTGACTAGTGATTCAATGATGAGCTAAGGATGTGATCGTTCATGCAAGAGAGAATACAAATGCACATGCACATGAGGCGCCAAGATTTATCCTGGTTCTGTATTGATCCACTCAACACCTATGTCCAGTCCTCATGGGAAAACGTATTGAGATTTCCAGTATCTAGCTGCAACCTAGCCCAAAGTACAACACTGGATATCCACCTCCAGTTGGTGCTACAGAATACACCTGATTGCTTTAGGTCTTCTCCTTCTGCCCAAGGAGGAAAACACATACCAGATACAGACCTCTGGCTGGTCCAAAATGACACCTACTATTACACAGACAGGTCTTTACCTTGTACCAAGGTGGAACAAGACACATGTACAACTGGTCTTCTCCTTACACCCTAAGGAGGAATCACAGCAACAATAAGAGGGTGTGCCGAAGGAAATGTCTATAGCTAGACGAATATGGCACTAAATGAAGCACAATAAAGAACCTGAATGCTACTAGAGAAATGCAGCAAGAAGCTCGAAGTAGTTGGGCCTTCAATGCTCAACGAGGAGATTCTTGAATGAATGACGATCGAGTAGGGTGTCCTCTTCCTGTTCAGGTGAGATCCTCTTCAATGAGCTGAGTTGCAGAATGCAGGAAGAGGATGGGAGTAACAGTGTGCTGGAGTTATTGCTCTTCTCGCTTATCACGAAATGAATGCTTCTAGGCTTTTTGTGTTTTTGCTTTCTTGCTTCTTCTCTTATACTACTAACTGAACGTCGTTTGTGACTTCTTATAGAGGATATGTTTCCTTTTGACCGTTGTCTCATGAAAAATGTACGTTAGATACAGCTTGAGATACGTCAAACGTTGTGATTTGCTTGTTACGAGAATAGTAGTGTTTTAACGTTTCTTTTGATCCTTTGTCCCTTATTTCACGTAAACCTCATACAATATTTAATGAGGAGAACTTTTATAACCTGTAGAAAAGATTGTCTACCTAGACAAACCATAGGTTCTGTCTGATGTGTAACTGGATGCGATGTCAGGATAAATAATAAACAAGCTAGCTTTCCTACAGACGCTTGACACATATAAAGGTGCATTCCAAGAATTCAAATATTCATTTGATGCGTGTCACATTCTGGTTAGCATAATAGGTGTACATAAGATACGTAAACGAATGTTTTTGAATTAAGCACGTAAAGGTCAAATCGTCTCACAAGATAACGACAAAGGTTGAAAACCTTTGATTTAAGGCTTTTGACAAATGCGACAATGATGTTATCAAGACAAGCATTTCAAGATTTTATCTGTTCTGAAGGTAATGACTACAATATAGTTGATTATTTTATTCATGATAGACTTTTTATTCACTTTTGGATGAGTTCAAAATAATCAATTATTTCGACAAAGAAGATCGGGAATAATAAATTAATTTTGATAATCAATTATTTTATAAAAGACAATTCAATTAACTGATTATTCAGGGTTTCAAAGAAAACCACTATGATTCCAGTAACTGAGATTATTGACGACTCCGACTGAATATAATTTTTATTAATCAACCAAAACACAAGCAGGGTGTGTAATAGATACCTATTCTTACCACACGGTGATCCTCAAATTCTTGGATTTCGCACTATATGATGTGTGAGAAGTTCTGACATGTCAGTGTTGCATCTAATCTGAGTCAGTATGCGACTGACACCCTGTTAGAGTTAGGTTAGCCGTACCTGACATGTTATTCACATGAGTGCAGCCGTACCTAACGCGACAATGTACCGAAGCTACAACGAGTCCTCTGTTGGGGCCATGTGAGCCCAACACCACCTACTAATGTGACTGTGGTTCACAAGTTATCCTTTTCACGCGTCGATAAATAGCCCCCACTGGATGATTGTTTGGCAACCCTCAACCATTTCTCTCCCCCCTCTTTATGACTCTTCTCGGCTTAGGTGGGATGACGAGAAGATGTCTCAGGAAGTGGAAGAGGCCCTGGCCGACCCTGCATGGTTGCCATAGCTCAAAGTGATGAAAGGAGAGAACGAGCCTTCCTCGTCGGCTAGAATGTGAAAAAACTTGACAAAGAATATGGGGATTTAATTAAATTTTTCTTAAAAGAATACCTACCTTTGAATGCAATTAAAAAACTAGGACTAGAATGTGAAAAACTTGACAAAGAATGCCTAAAGTTCCTCTTCTCTATGAATTCCTCCTCTTATGGTCTTACCTTCACATCCAAGAGTCTCTAGATTGCAATAGAATTGGCCATGCGGGGAATTTGGGTTTATTTTTAGGAATTGTTTTTTTAATTCCTAACATAACTCTAACTCCTCTTAATTCTGAATTTTTCATGTTAATCTCTATCTCCTAACCTTCCAATCTCTAATTGGGTTGGGATAGACTTAAGAAAATATGGTTGTCAAGTTATGGTAGAGATAGGACACACGTTTAGATAATTATTGTGTTTATTTACACTTATGTTATCCATTTTAAATAGGGGATAATGGGCACTCTAAATTTAATAATATTTTGCTATTATTATATTATATTATTTCCTATTTTGACTCAATAATTCCATTGTGAATTATTAGTTAAGCCCATTACTTATTTTGATTGGTTGGATTTTAATTTAAACCTATTTATTCTTTATAGTTTTAATTTTTATTTATTTAATTAATTATAATAACTTGAGTTGCTACTTGCTACAGTTCCTCCTCGGCCGCTCCCAGGCTCCCGCCGCCGTGCTGGCGCCTCTACCATACCTACTAGCTTGATAATCCCCACATACGAACCGACCTAGCATGTTCCTTCCAGCTCCCCGGCCACCTCCCCCGCCGGCGCCGCCAACGCCTCTGCCACCCTGGTCCGCCTCGTGCATCCCAACTACAAGGCCTCAACTTGTAGCCCCCTCTTCTCGCCCTCAATGGTTGGGCTCTGTCCCGCGATGCAGCTCACGGACTCCGTGGAGGAGGCGGCGCACCTGCCGTCGGGTATATATTGCCGGGGTGGGGCAGGGGGCGAAAGAGGAGGTCGAGGAAGGGGGCCTGCTACTGGTAGGCAACATGGAGATGTTGGGCGAGGACGATGTGTTGTTCCTCGGCTTGGAGGAGCTGGGCTAGCTGGACGTCGCCTTCGGTGATGCCTTCTCAGATCACTTTGGAGTGTTCCCTGCGCCGTGGATGTTGCTATGGAACACGACGTAATCTGTGTCCGTCAGCATGCATACCACGTCGAACAATAGTTTTAGGCGGTCCAAGCACTGCACACTGATGGCCGAGTAACTGCGGTCGACCCACCTCTGGACCGACACAGACGGCAGCAGCGATGCTATGTCGGCTGGCAGTACCCGCTCGCAACCATTGTCTGCAAGGGAAAATCTGGTGGATTTGGGATGCTATCCGGCTTTTGTGCGTCCGCACGTTCGCCTCCACCATGTCGCATTGCTGGTACCGCAAGCACTTTCGTAAGCTATCCAGCAAGTATGACAACATTCGCAGAGGAGGGTGGAGGGGTTGACGGGGCCGGAGGGGAAGACGGCGGCGAGTGGAAAAGGGGCGGGTTGGAGGCGAGAGAGGGACGGGTTCATAAAAGGGGGTATTAGCGTTCTTTTCAAATTCAAAGTGAAATTGAACTATGGTTAGGTTTGCGCAGCCAGACTTTCCCACACGGTTACATGTGATAGGGTTTTTTTTTTTTTTATGTAACGTCAGATATTTTGGAGATTTATCAATAAATAGATAGATTATAGAGACTGTTTTCTAATTATGAAAGAAATTCAAGGGTCAAAAATTAAAATTTTCAAAATATAATGAGTAATATGAAAATTAAGATTAATCGTATCATGCGGATCGGATCGTTCATGTCGAATTTTTATTAACAAAATCGTATAATATCGATCGATCGATAAAAATTTTAAATTAGTCGATCGATTTTCATCTCTCTTTGAAGACTAAATAGATCAAGATATCTCAATACCATTTTGATAGAGATCGATTGACTGATCAAGAAAAATTAATCATCTGATTAAATCGATCAACTAATTAAAAAATTAATTAACTAATTATGATCCAACAGATTAATATAATTAAAACTCGCAAACATTATATACTAGCTCTATACCCGTGCCATAGACGGAAAATTATTAGATTTGAATAAATAATTTTTATAAGTCATGAAGTTAATAGTATTTATTATTAATATAATAATTTTAATTAAAAATTATTCAAAAACATGTAATACCTTTTATTTTTTAAAAAAATAAATAGAATGTGTTTTGATGAAGAGAATAAAATGGGAAAGAGTTTTGAGTAAGGTTGTGAACTTTTAGAAATGTGAGATGTTTAATAGAAGGCTTTAATGAGAAAGAAAGAGATGAGAGAAATTACATTAGCAAATTTTTATATTTATAAATATGACGGGAAAAAAGTTCATCCTGATGCTGCCACGTGGCAGCACTAAGACTGAAAAATATTATATTAGTATAGATTACAATAGCGACACCACAAATCTTGAGGCGGAAATCATTTTATCTAGCATACCAATTTGATGTTGTTGTACGCGTCTATCGTCGGTAGAAATCCACATAGAATCGAATGAGATGGAACTACACTGGCTAACTGGAAGGCGGCCATGACAAAATGATGAACAAAGCTATCATAGGATCGACATGCCCCATCAATGCATGTCTCAATCCTCATCAGCTGATCCACCGACCACACCCACGAGCAGTCTTGTCAACGTGCAGCATGGCCACATGATAATACTTGTTCTCCATGAACCGCTCGAAGATGCCTAATATCACATGACGTGACCGCAGCTGTGGCAGCTCCCAAAAGCGTTTGCAAACGCTGTCTCATACTGGTTTATTTGTGTGGAAGAATTTTCTATGCTTTTATCTATATGAGTTTCTCGCTGTCCAACGTACTCCAGCATGTGTTCGCTGTTGTTATTCGGCTAACGAATGCAATAAGGAGAGGGATAAGTGTTTGAGATGATGTAATAAATAAATTTGATTGTATATTATGTTAAAAATTCGTACTCTAATCTAAAACGTAGATATTAAGTCAAGAAAATTTTTGCAACTCTCGTGAATTGTTAATGTTACTGCTAGAGTAACGAGCTCGGCCTTACCCGAGTAACCCCCAAGGAAAGACGAGCCGATCGCGAGCGCTCGCCGCCGAGTGCTGTACCTGCAAGACCACCGAGTGACCTCGGTGGGGGAAGGCTCCGACGCTCAAGTCAGAGTCGGCAGAACGGAAAGACAAGTTTTTTGCATCAGAAGTTGCATACCTCCGTTGTGAGAGATGCCTCCCCCTTTTATAGTGACTCCGTCAGTGCAGTTTACAGTAGTGGGTAGAAGTCGTGCTCCGAAGTTCGTCCGAGATTCCTGTTGACTGATTTCGTGGCGCTAATTACGGGTAACTTACGATCACGATCCTCAAGCTGTCTTACCACTAACGGGGCTTCCATAATCGTCGTGCGGGAGCAGTTAAAGGACGTGGTCTGTGGCCTTCGGGCCGTTTCCGCGTTCTGACTTTCCTCCGCAGCCATTCGACACGCCAGAGGATTTAGTCATACGAGCTCTCATTGCTTTCCTGTGCAGTGACTCGGTCAGTAGAGCTCGCCTGGCTGGGCCATCGGGAGCCAACCTAATGCCGAATGCCCCTACCTCAGCAAGGTCGACTGAGACACCCCCTGCGCCAGTTAGCCAAGTGAAAACTCATCCTACTACTGAGCCGAGCGGTCGAATGACGACTCGTAACACTAGCCCCCCAGCTTTTGCTCAGGTCGTGGCGGCGAGCTGAGGAAAAGATGTCAATGTTCATATGCCACCGTACACCTTTTCGCAGATCGTGCTGCGCGCCGTTATGATTACGAAAAGACTATAGCCGTCAGACAGACGTGACTTTCGATCTTCGCTCTGAACGGCGCGCCGATTTGACTTCCGTCCGCAATAATGGCGGTCTCCGAAGCGACGGTCGTTCCCATCGACGTCCTGTCTTCTGTCCGCCTTCCTACGATCGCGATCCGCGTTCGCGGCCCGTTGTCTATTGGAGAGGCGACATGTGGACGAATTGCGGCGCTTCGATAATGGCCCTGACGGATGTCCGTCGGATCAAGATGGTCTCTGGGCCTTATAAATACCGCCGCTAGGGTCGGAAAATGGGACCCTTCGCGCGCGAGATTCGTGACCTGTCGAGGCTGAGTTCCCGAGTCGTAGCGGAGTGTGTGAACGAACGATCTTCGCCGAGCTCCTAGTCGACGATCCTCGTTTGATTCCTTCTTCCTCGGAGGTAAGCTATGGGCTCACCTTCTTCTTCCCGGTCTCCTTCTGCTTCTTCCACGGGGTACTCTCCTTCTGAGGGGACCTTGTTTCACCCTCCTTCTCATTTGCCTTCCACCCCTGCGACTCCTCCGATGCCAAGCCGGCGGCGGCGGGGGGGGATGAGGCTATGCCGGTAGTTACCCTTGGGACGTACGTGCCCAAGGTTTCATTTTCTCCGTCTTCCGGCGTGCGCAAGGCGACTGATTCCGTGGCCGATGCCGTCACGGAGATAGATCAGGTGACTGTTGATGGGATCACCAAGCATCCCGGGATCGCCATTCCTTCTGACTTCGAGGTATATGCCTCGGATAGTCTTCGAGCCCATTACTCGATGGAGAATGGGTTCTGCTTGTACTCGGAGTCGGTGAAAGCTGGCTTCCGATATCCTCTTCACTCTTTCTTAGTCCACCTTCTGTGGTACCTAGAAGTCGCCCCTTCCCAGCTGGCCCCGAATTCTTGGTGGTCGGCTGTCGATTTTTGGTGGCCTGTGCCATGGCTAAGGTTCGGTCCAACATTCGCCTTTTCTTCCACTGCTTTTCCCTTAAAGTCTCGGGCGACTGGTTGTTCATCTCGGCTTGAATTGGTCGACATTTCCTCGGTCGTTTCTCTTCCTCTATCCATCATTGGAAGAGGAGTTTTTGCTTTATCCACAGCTCGGAGGGGTGGGAGTTCCCGACCACCTGGTCAGCCATCAATCCCCAGGACGAGGCGTTCCGGCCACTTGCGGACATGAGCAGTGCCGAGCTCTTGGACTTTGACTCGCTGCAGGCGGTGTCGGTACCGGATTTGCGAGAGCCTTCAGCCGACCTGTTTGAGTTAATTCGGAGGGCCGACATAGGTCTGGCGTCCGTTCTAGGGAGGCTTCTTTTGCTGCTTTATTTTATCATACTCGACTAATTGCTATTTCGCCTTTCGACAGCCATGGCCGAACCGGCGGATTACCGATCCCTTGCCGCCCAGCGTTTCGCTGCTGGTCGGAGGAAGAAGAAGGCGCCCTAGGAGAAGCGTCCTGCCGAGGAGGTCGATGTTCAGATCGTCGAGCCCCACGTCCCTTCGACTGTGGCAGCTCCACCTTCAGCCTCCGTCACAAGGGAGGCGGAGAAGACACCGAAGCAACCGCGGCATGAGGGCGGGTTCGTCGAGTGCCATTCCTCCTCCGCCGAGTCGCACCGTCACCCACTCGACTCCGTCTTCAGGACCAAGCCCTTTGGAGTGGGGTCAGTCGTCGGCTCCGGTGGACGTCACTTCCCGGGCGGCCTCGATGAACACCGCCGACCTCCTCGAGGAGGCATTCGGGGGCCTCTAGCAGCAGCTAGGCGTGCTCGTGACGCTCCACCGACGGACAGACCAAGTTCGCGCGTCGGCCGAAAGTCGCGTACGTTCTTTAGAGGGAGGTTGCTGACCTCGGGAAGAAGAGTGCTGCCCTTGAAGGCTCGATCGCTGTTGCGGCTGCTCGGGCCAAGCAATCGGAGGAGCGGGCCGCTGCCTTTGCGAAGTTGGTGGAGGAGCTCAAGGCCTCGCTGGCCGAGGAGAAGGCGGCTCGGGAGGCCGAGGTGGCAGCTCACGAGAAGACGAAGACGAGCATGGCTTAGGTCCTCGCCGAAGAGCGTCAGAAGGCTATGACCGAGTACACCAAATCCGAGGTGCACCTCGACCAGATAATTGGCATGTTCGTGGATGGCTATAAGCATTGCTTGTCGGCTATCGGTAAGGCCTTCCCCAACTTGGACTTGTTGTCAGTGCAGCCCCCGGGTGACGACGACGACGAGGCCGACGAAGAAGCTGCGCCGGCTGTTGCTGCCACCTCCGATGTGGGGACCTCGGCCTCGGCCCCTCCAGCCACAGGGTCTTAGCCCTCTTTGTACTTCTCTTCTTTTTGGCCCTCTGGCCGCATTGAATATATCCTTCTGTTTTTTTATAGAACCGTGTTCCCGCCATGTTGTGACCTACTAGCGTATAACGCGAGTCGCGCTAGGCTAAGGGTATCGATTGCTGGAACGTTCTTGTTTAGGGACTAGTGCCGTGACTTCGTTGGTCTTTGGCTCGCCAATTCAAAATCCTTAGATTTTTAGGACGTAAGGACGATCCCATCCTAAGGCTCCTGGTTGGTGGTTTGAGATACGAGTGTGGAAACGGCTTCGCAGCTGGAGTTCGGAGTGCCGAATATTCTTCGCGCGAAAGCTTTAAGGGCCAAAAGGCCTGAGAGACGAGTGCCGGATTGAACTTGTAGACGGAGCTCGGAGTGCCGAAGTGACCTCGCGCAAGAGCTCTAAGGGCCGAAAGGCCTGAAAAATGAGTGCCGGAGCGAACTCGTAGAGGGAGCTCGGAGTGCCGAAGCGACCTCGCGTAAGAGCTCTAAGGGCCGAAAGGCCCAAAAGACGAGTGCCGGAGCGAACTCATAGGGGGAGCTCGGAGTGCCGAAGCGACCTCGCGTAAGAGCTCTAAGGGCCAAAGGCCCGAAAGATGAGTGTCGGAGTGAACTCGTAGGGGGAGCTCGGAGTGCCGAAGCGACCTCGCGTAAGAGCTCTAAGGGCCGAAGGACGAGTGCTGGAGCGAACTCGTAGATGGAGCTCGGAGTGCCGAAGTGACCTCGCGTAAGAGCTCTAAGGGCCGAAAGGCTTGAAAGACGAGTGCCGAAGCGAACTCATAGGGGGAGCTCGGAGTGCCGAAGCGACCTCGCGTAAGAGCTCTAAGGGCCGAAAGGCCCGAAAGACGAATGCCGGAGTGAACTCGTAGACGGAGCTCGGAGTGCCGAAGCGACCTCGCGTAAGAGCTCTAAGGGCCGAAAGGCCTGAAAGATGAGTGATCAAACATCTCTTATGTATTCTTCATTTCAAGGATAATAACATTTAAGATGCTCGGCGTTCCCCGTTCTCGGAATCGTCAAGCCGTTCAGGTTCGCCAGGCGATAGGCCCCATGTCCTAAGTCCTCGATCATGCGGTAAGGTCCCTCCCAAGTAGGCGACAACTTTCCTACCGCCGATCTTGGATCTGAGATGGCGAGCTTCCGGAGGACGAGGCTTCCCACTCCGAAGCGGCGAGGCCTCACAGCCTTGTTGAATCTTCTCTTCATCTTCTGTTGGTAGACTTCTATCTTCAACGCCACCTTGTCCCGTCGCTCTTCTACTAGGTCCAACTCGGGTCGTAACGAACGGTCATTTTCCTCACGATCAAACCCAAGGGCACGAGCAGCTCCACTGGTATAACCGCTTCCACGCCAAAGGCTAGCGCGAAAGGGGATTCTTGAGTGGCTTCGCGGGGGAGTTGCTCGATATGCCCATAAGATGTGGGGGAGTTCCTCGACCCCATCGGCCTTTATGGTCGTCCAGTCTCTTCTTCAGCCCGTTGAGGAGTGTTCGGTTGGTCACCTCGGCCTGCCCATTGGCTTGAGGGTGGGCTACCGAGGTGAAACGGTGGTTGATGCCGAACTATGCGCAATTGCGATGAAACCTGGCATTGTCGAACTGCTTTCCGTTATCGGTGATGATCGTTCGAGGGAGGCCGAACCTGCAGATAAGACTTTTCCAGACGAATCCCCATGCGTTGGAGTCAATGATCTTTGCCAGAGGCTCAGCTTCCACCCACTTGGTGAAGTAGTCAACCGCGACAATAAGGAATTTCCGCTGGCCCGAGGCTGGTGGAAACGGGCCGAGGATGTCCATCCCCCACTGCGTGAACGGCCATGGGGCGGTGAGTGGCTGGAGACTAGCAGGTGGTCGCCGGTCTACTTTGCTGAAGAGTTGGCATTGCGGGCATCTTCCCACGTATTCTTCAGCATCCTTCAACATGGTAGGCCACCAATACTCTTTCCGAACCACCCTTCGGACCAGGGATCGTGGTCCTGTGTGGCTCCCGCATTTACCCTCATGCACCTTGGCGACGATTTCTCCGGCTTGACTTAGGTCGATGCACCGCAGATGCGGGAAGCTGAAGCCCTTCATGTAGAGGTCATCACCGATCATAAAGAACCTTGATGCGCGTCTTCTTACCTTTAGGGCCTCCTCATTGTTACTCGGGAGCTGCCCATCCCGGATATACCCAACGATTGGTGTCATCCACATTGGCCCGGCATCGGCGCACATAACCTCCGTAGCTTTGACTGAAGGCTTGCTGAGTTCCTCTACGAATATGGAGGGTTCTCGAAAGGTTTCTGAGATGGCAGCGTACTTGGATAGCGCATCGGCCAGTGAGTTGTCAGCTTGGGGAATCTTCAAGAGTTCTGCTTCTTCAAAGTCGTCCATCATTTTTCGGACCTCGGTCATGTAAGAAATGAGCTTTTCCTCTCTGGCCTCGAACTCCTTTGAGGCTTGGCTGACGACCAGCTGGGAGTCGCTGTGGACTCGGACTCTCGTCGCTCCCAGGGTCTTGGCCATCCTGAGTCCTGAGATGTCAGCTTCGTATTCTGCTATGTTATTGGAGGCGGGGAAGCCGAACCGAATCGCATACCTTAGGATGGCACCGTCTGGAGATTACAGGATGATACCAGCTCCACTGCCTCGGGAATTGGACGCTTCGTCCACGTACACCAGCCATTGCCCAATGGCTTCCTTCGGCTCTAGTGGCCTCACCGTGCCCTCAGAGATGAAGTCGGCCAGGGCTTGAGCTTTGATGATGACCCGAGGCCTGTACGATATGTCGAATTCGCTGAGCTCGATGGCCCACCTGGCCATCCTTCCTGAGGCCTCGGGTCGGCTGAACACTTGCTTGATTGGTGCATCGGTCAGGACGACAATCCGGTGCGCTTGGAAGTAGGGTCGGAGTCGTCGCGCAGCCATCACGAGCGCATACCCCATCTTCTCAAGACCGGAGTAGCGTTGTTCGGCTCCGCGCAAAGCTTTACTGGTGTAATATACTGGGACGTGTTTCTGGTCTTCCTCACGTACCAGCACCGAACTGATAGAGTAGGCCGTGGCCGAGAGGTATAGGAACAGCTCTTCCCCTGCGATAGGCTTACTTAGAGTAGGCACGTTAGCTGAATAAGACTTGAGCTCGTCAAAAGCTCTTTGGCAATCGTCATTCCACTCGAACCGCCCCTTCCGCAGCACGTCGAAAAAGGGCCTGCATTTTTCGGCCGACTTTGACATGAACCTACTTAGGGCCGTTATCCGGCCATTGAGTCTTTGTACCTCTTTGACGGTCCTCAGCGCCGTCATGTTGATAATGGCTTGAACTTTGTCGGGGTTGATGCTGATTCCTCGGTTCGAGATGAGGTAGCCGAGGAACTTCTCGGCGCGGACGCCGAAGACGCACTTGTCATGATTGAGCTTCATATCGTACTGGCGCAAGACCTCGAAGACTTCAGTTAGATCCCGAACATGATCTTCAGATCGCCTGCTCTTCACCAACATATCGTCGATATAAATTTCCATGGTCTTCCCGATTTGGCGCTCGAACATCGTATTGACAAGCCTCTGGTACGTCGCCCTGCATTCTTCAGTCCGAAAGGCATTCGGGTAAAACAGTACAGACCTTTTTCCGTGGTGAAGGCAGTTTTTTATTCATCCTCAGGGGCCATCCTGATCTGATGATATCTCGAGTAGGCGTCGAGGAAGCTCAGGAGCTCGTGCCCGACCGTAGAGTCGACGAGCTGGTCGATGCGAGGAAGAGGGAAGTTGTCTTTTGGGCATGCTTTGTTGAGGTCGGTGAAGTCCACTCACATGCACCATTTGCCATTTGCTTTTTTGACGAGGACGACGTTGGCCACCCATTCGGGGTAGAAGACATCCTGGACAGTTCCTGCGCGCAGGTACTTGGCCAAACTGTCGTCCACCACTTCTTGCCGAGCCGCTAAAAGGAGCCTCTTCTTCTGGCGCACAGGCCGAGCTTCAGGGTCCACATTTAGATGGTGCTGGATGATCTCTGGGGCAATCCCAGGGAGGTCGTCCTCCGCCCATGCGAAGACATCACTACTATTTTTGAGAAAGTTGGCCAGCCCTTCCTCCGACTATCGAAGTTCGGAGCCGATTACAAGTGATCTCTCCTCCGTGACTTGGATTTGCTTTGTTTGTTCGGCAGGCTCGTGCCTTTCCCTGATTTCATCATGCACATCCTCATACTCAGAAATGGCTGGTTCTTTAGCTTTTATTGAATTTACATAACACCGACGGGCCTCGGTCTGGTCTCCAGCAACCTCGCCTATCCCGCTCGGTGTCGGGAACTTCAGTTTCTGATGATACATGGAGGGGACTCCTCCCAATTTTCCCAGGATTCCTAGGCCGAAGATCATGTTGTAGGCCGACTTCACTTTCACCACAAGGAAGTCGGCCTCAACGGTTACAAGACATGGCCGAGTTCCGAGAGTCACCTTCAGCTTGATTGAACCCTCGGCACTGACTGACAACCCGCTAAACCCAAATAAAGGCGTGGCTACGGGTTTTAGCTCGGTACTGAGGTCAGTCATCTTTACATAGCAGTCATAGAAAAGGACGTCGGGAGCCGCTCCTACTATCCACCAGGATCCGATGCACGCAGTACCCGTCAATGTCCGCGGAGACTACGAGTGCGTCATCGTGAGGGAAGCTGAGGCCGAAGACGTCGTCTTCGAAAAGGTAATAATGCTACGCCTTCCGCTTTCTTCCGCTATCCCCTCCTCCGGCCGAGCCCCCGGCTAGGACGAGGACCGCTCCTTTACCACCACGAGCTCCGCGCTCCTCTTCGGGTGTTTTCTCCTTTGTTCGCCCGTCGACTACGTCCTTTCCGATGATTCCGCGACGCAGCATGTCTGAGATCTCCATATTGAGGCTTTGGCACTGGTCGGTGGTGTGTCCGTAGCCCTTGTGATACTCACAATATTGATCAGCTTCGCGCCCTGGCGGAGGCCTTGGAAGAGGCTCGGGTCGCCGGAACTCGGGCAGCCTCTTGATGATCGGCAGGATCTCGGACGGGAGTCTGGTGAAGCTCGAGAGGTCCCAGGTGCGCCTATATTTGTCGTGTCGGCGGTTTGAGCCCGACCGCCTATCTCCATGAGACGAGGACTCGTCTCTCTGAGGCTTCTTTGGCTCCGAACCTTTGCTGGACGACCCCGACTCGGACGAGCGCCCCAACTTGCCCGCCGCGCCGAGGGTGGATTCTAGCCTCGTGTACTTCTACATGCGGGAGAGTAAATCGGAGAGACTCATAGGCGGTTTCTTGGCGACGGACGAGACGAACGCGTGTTGGTGCAGACTCTTGTCAAGATGTTAACGGCCGTTCGTAGGTCAAGGTCTATCACCTTCATAGTCTCCAGCTGAAACCTCTTGGCATAGTCGCGGAAGAGCTCGCCGTTCCTCTGAGCCACGTGCCATAGGTCATCAGTGCATAAGGAATGATGCACAGTGTTGAAAAACTGGTCCAGGAACCGCTGGGCGAAGTCGTGGAAGTTCATCACTGATCGTGCTGGCAACGTCTTGAACCATTGCAGCGCCGCATCATCCAGGGTTGACATGAAAGCTCGGCACTTCAGTGCGTCCGAGAGGTTCACCATGTCAACCTGTCCCTGGAAATTATCAAGGTGGTGGATAGGGTTAGTGGTTCCGTTATATCGCCGAAATTTCGATAACTGCAGCTTCATAGGCACTTGTGCTGAGGTTATCTCCTCGGTGAACAGTGAAGTTGAGAGTAACGTCGTCACTGAGGGAACTCGAGTCCCCCGCTGTAGTGCCTCAATCTTCCTATTCATCTCTTGGATGTCGCTCCTCCATCCGGGCTCCGCCGGCAAGATGCTCGTAGCCGCCGGTGTCGATTCGGCCGTATCGTGGTCGACCTCCGTCGCCTTGGTGGTACCGAGGTCCGTTGCCACGGCAGGGACTACCAGAACCACCGCGGGGACTTGGAGGGTAGGCGCGGATACCTCCGAGACCGCCGCCTGGATGTTGACGTGGCTTACCGACGCTGCTGGCGGAGCGGCATAGTCTCCTGCTGCCTCTGCGCCGCCAAGGCCCGGCTCGGGGATAGTTGAGCGCCCCGCTACCCCACCTTGCGCCGCCACGACCTGTTGCCTCTGCTCCAATTGGGCCAACACCTCGTGGAGTCCCACCACTAAAGCTTCGACGCGGTCAAGGCGGGTAGAGGTGTTGGATCCTTGCTCCCCAGTACCAGAGCCCCCGCCGGCGATCTCTGCGACTTCGGTCGAGGGGATGACTTCTTCTTCGGATGAGCGCACCGCGATCTTTCCCTTGGGAGCCATGAAAGCAAGCTTTTTGTTCAGATTCCCACAGACGACGCCAAAATGTTACTGCTAGAGTAACGAGCTCGGCCTTAGCCGAGTAACCCCCAAGGAAAGACGAGCCGATCGCGAGCGCCTGCCGTCGAGTGCTGTACCTGCAAGACCACCGAGTGACCTCGGTGGGGGAAGGCTCCGACGCTCAAGTTAGAGTCGGCAGAATGGAAAGACAAGGTTTTTGCATCAAAAGTTGCATACCTCCGTTGTGAGAGATGCCTCCCCTTTTTATAGTGACTCCGTCAGTGCGGTTTACGATAAGTGGGTAGAAGTCGTGCTCCGGGGTTTGTCCGAGATCCTCGTTGACTGATTTTGTGGCGCTAATTGCGGGTAACTTACGATCACGATCCTCAAGCTATCTTACCACTAACGGGGCTTCCATAATCGTCGTGCGGGAGCGGTTAAAGGACGTGGTCTGTGGCCTTCGGGCCCCTTCTGCGTTCTGACTTTCCTCCGCAGCCATTCGACGTGCCAGAGGATTTAGTCATACGAGTTCTCATTGCTTTCCTGTGCAGCGACTCGGTCAGCAGAGCTCGCCCGGCTGGGCCATTGGGAGCCAACCTAATGCCGAATGCCCCTGCCTCAGCAAGGTCAACTGAGACACCCCCTGCGCTGGTTAGCTGAGTGAAAACTCGTCCTATTACTGAGCCGAGCGGCCGAATGACGACCTGTAATAGTTAATATAGAATTAAACGACAACAAAGATTATTATGTCAAGTTGGGATGCCTTATCATACAAAGTGATTTTCTTTAAATAAAATGCCGATTCACTTACATATTATGCCATGAATGGCTGATCCGATCTGATTTGTCTATTCGGAAAACCTTAATATTCTCCTACTTTTGAACACCCTAATGCTCCTAAAATCTTGTAAAATTTACCTTCACGCATGTGTAGGTTTGACTCACTTTTTGTTGGGTGAAGTCTTAGCCATCAGTTTTGAGAAAACTGCTTAGAAGAGTGTTTAAATTTCAGGCTTTTCCCTAGGTTCCATTGGTAATTTTAGTTGAATAAGCAAAAGGAGTAAGATTTGGACATAGTTATATTTCCAAAAGAAGGTGTGCACCACAAAGTTTGCTAAATCAATAAATTGTGCTGAATTGGATATGATATGATATAGTACGAACAATACTATCGTGTGAATGGTGGGTGACTCTAGAATTTCT
The DNA here is from genome assembly GCA_014218235.1 of Colocasia esculenta. Classification (NCBI taxonomy): domain Eukaryota; kingdom Viridiplantae; phylum Streptophyta; class Magnoliopsida; order Alismatales; family Araceae; genus Colocasia; species Colocasia esculenta. Next base: position 92,099,228 of record CM024760.1, read on the forward strand.
AGAGTGAGAAGCTCTGGGTTTCCCAGTCCCAAGTATCTTGGCCGCCGCTCCATCTTTCGTTTCAGTCATTTGGGAGGGGGTATCTCGGCGGTGCCAAGATGCCCCCTCCCTCCCCTCCATTGCCTCTGTGGTGGCTTTGTTCCCTCTTCTGGGGGAGTTTTGGTATGGGCACTTTGGTTCCCAGGAATCTTTCTCCTTCCATAGGAGATTTTGTTCTCCCTGTAGCTTGGGAGAGTTCCCCAACAGGGACTTCGGCTGTCGGTGTAAGTACTCTGTTGTTGCCATGGTTATCTGTCTTTTTGTTTTAAGTTATCCCTCTGAAGGAGAATGGAAAAATACTACTATTGTTGGTGGAAGTGTTGGCCATCGTTATCAAGGTTCCTTCAATCTTCATGTTGGCGATCAGTTGAGCCCTATGGGGCCTCAATGTGCTCTTATACGTGCAAGTTAAACTGGCCTCTGCAACTCTGTTCGTGGCCGGTCAAGCTTTGGCGGTTATTCTGCGCGCTCGGCAGCCCATTTCGACATCTCCGTCACCCACTTTTGTCGGCTCTGTTGAGCTCTTTCTCGACCCTCTTGTTGGTTGAGGTCGTACGTATCCCCGTCGGCCCATCGTCGACTCCGTTCGGCGACTCTTCCCGGCGTTTCTGTACAACATCCGACCCCTCACCTTGGGTGGGGGTTCTCAAGCGACCCTCCGGTTGCTCTATTGGGATGGAGGTTATTTGCCTTGTTTGGATCTTTGGTCCCTTGAGCACTCTATGGAGCAAATTAATTGTTGTATCCCGTGTATGGACCTTTGGTTTGAAGGGTGCCTTAGTGTTTTGTACACTGTTTGAAGGTAGCGTGAGCCGCTCTTTCTCCCAGACCTTGTACTCTCTCACTTTTAATTAATGGCAACATCTTTTTAAGTCTAATAAAAAGAACAATACTATCGTGCAATAGTTCGACAATTCTCCCACCCACCCTCTTATCTCCTCACCCCCCCCCCTCTGTAGTGTTTGTACAACCCATGTTGGAGGATTTCCATCCCCATCTCTTGCCCATTGCCCGCCCCCCCTCTCCCAAACCACCTCCTACAACATTGTTGGAGCTCATACCACCCCCCCCCCAATCCATCTCCCTCTTCTTCTTCCCCTAGTCTCCATCAATTGCTTCTTCTTCTCTCTCTCCGCCCCCAAACAAGCCGCTCATTCAAACGCTCCTACAATGCCCATGATAGCAGCAACAACAGCACCAACTGCTACACTAGAAGTGCTCGACTTTGACCACACCACCATCTAGAAGGACGCCATCGCCATTGTTCACGTCCTCACGAGGCCCTTCTCTAACTTGTGCGACCTCGACACCGCACTTGACGCCACCGACCTCCACCCCTCCCCTCCTCCAACCCATCCTTCGTGCCTTTGAGCTCTCACTTGTCCTTGCCCCTCGCCCTCTTTTGGTGGCCTACGCCTGTCTGTCAGGCTTCCGCCTTGCGTTACCCCTCCTACCCTTCCTAGTCAACCTCCATGGCAAGTGAAGGTCTTTTGACACCGACTAGTCCATCCTCCTAGTTGACGCCTCTGGAGAGCACCCCATCTCCCCCATGGACACCTATGCAGCCTCATCCGCCTCTATCACCTCCATCTTCCTCCTCTGTCTTTGCATCCTCCCTTTCCTTGGCTTCCAATAAGATCTCTGATGCATCCCCTCCCCCCTTCATCCCATCGGCTTAACAAATCGATTTGATCATGTCTCGAGACTGTAAATTCTCAAGCACGGTATAATTGTGTGCTGTACTGCACCTGCACCAACCTTGGTGCAGATCATTTTTTCCCCCCGAAGTTTTAGTTTCATGAATATCAAATACATGTAACAAAGGGGCATGAGTATAATTTTTCCCAAAGTTTTGTGTATATGCAACGACTTGAAAACGTTTTCAAAAGGCAGTTGATCTGAGGGGGCTCATCGCTCACGCTTCTGCCCGCGCGCGCAAATTCCGCCGCCAGCCTCGGCTGCCGAATTGTGCGCAGCAGCCGTCGGACCAGATATTTTACAGATAGAAAGAGAGAGAGAGAGAGGAATGGTGACGGAGCACAGGGAGCTCGTCCCCTACAAGCACGCGGTCTCCGATTCCAGCAACCTCTCCTGGGCCGGAGATGTTCCGCTCCGCTTCCCTCCACCACCTTCCCCCCGCGGACATCCTCGGAACCCCTCCCTCTCCCTCCCCCTCCACCGCCGGCAACACCTGCCATCACCGCCATGGCAGCGCCTCCCAGAACGAGCATGAGCTGCAGCAGCAGCATCAACAACAACTGCGCCTGGACTCCCAGGCGTGGCTGGCCCTCTACATAGCCATGGCGCATGCCGGCCTCGCCTCACCCTCTTCCTCCTCTATGGCGTCTTCCGCCTCCTCCAGGACTTCCTTCGCCCCATCCAGTGGGCCCTCCTCTGTTCCATCCCCCTCCGCGAGGTCCAGCAAGCCCTCGTCTCCTTCTGGTCCGAGCCCCTCCGCTCCGGCCCCGCCGCCACCATCCTCGCCGTTCCCGCCGCCCTCGTCCGCGTCTCCGCCGGCACCCTCCTCGACATCCGCCTCGCCTGCTCCCGCGCCCTCATCCTCCGCCGCGGCCGTCCCCCGCCGGACGCGGCCCCCATCGACCGGGACAAGGTAGGCTTCGAGAGGCTCGTCCGGTGGCTGGCCTCCTTCGGGCTCTTCGTCCTCGCCTACGAGCGGGTGGGCTTCGGCGCCGTGGGCATCTTCAGCCTGCTCTTCCTCTTCGCCGAGCCCAAGACGGTCGCCCTCGTCCGTAGCGCCAGCTTCGGCGCCGGCGGCGTAGCGGAGCCTGGCGGCTTCGGCAGCTTCTTCACTTATGGGTTACGGAAGCGGCTCAAGACGCTGGTGGCAGTGGGTCTCATCCTGGGCATGATCGCCGGGATCCTGTTGGGCGGGGTTTTCTTCTCCTACAAGATCGGCGTCGAGGGCAAGGACGTCGTCATCTCCATCAAAGCCCACGTTCAGAGGAACAACTACGCCGAGAAGATCGGATTCACCAAGTGGATGGACGACAACGACGTCCCCGAGCTGGTCGACCAATACACCGCCAGGTTCTACGACGCCCTGTGGGAGCAGATCGACAGCTTGGCCGCCCAGTACAACCTAACGGATCTCGCCAACGAGTTCAAACAAGTCTTCTTGTTGAACAAATCCGCCGGCCCGTCGGTGCCATCCACCGCGCTGATGATCCCGGCGGGGCCTCACCCATTTTACACGGAAAGGATCCGGTCTTTGAGCGTGCGGCTCAAGAACAGGGATTGGGTGGGCATCTACACCGAATTGGATTCCATGTTCAGGGAGTTGCTGATCACCAGGGAGGATTTTGTGGAGAAGGCGAAAGGCTTCTTTCTGGATGGGATCGACGTCTTCAAGCGGGTGTTCGCCAGCGGCAAGTCGGTTTTTGGCGGAGGCGCCAGCTTGCTGCTGTCCGTTGGCTTGTCCATACTCTCCGGCGCAGCTGAGGTGTTGAATTTTTTGTCGCAGACAATGGTTTTCATCTGGGTACTGTACTACTTGATCACCTCGGAGTCTGGTGGCGCAACAGAGCAGGTTATGGGAATGCTTCCCATCTCGAGCTCCAGGAGGGAGAGATGTGTTGAGGTGATCAACCATGCGATCAGCGGTGTGCTCTTGGCTACGGCCAAGATTGCCATATTCCAAGGCTGCCTCACATGGCTGCTGTTCCGGTTCTACTCTGTGCATTTCCTCTATGTTTCGACCATCCTTGCCTTTCTCAGTCCCCTGTTCCCTATATTTCCGCCGTGGGTTTCCTCCATGCCTGCTGCAGCTCAACTGATCATGGAGGGGAGGTATATCAGAGCAGGTGGGTTGTCGGCCATGCATCTTATGCTGATGGATTATGGTGGGTCTGCAATACAGAAGGATATACCTGGATATAGTGAATACCTCACTGGACTTAGTATTATTGGCGGGATGGCCTTGTTCCCATCTGCTTTAGAGGTAATTACAGCTTTCTTCGTTTCTGTAGTCTGTATTTTGTTTCCCCCTGAACATGGGATTTCTGTTTAGCTACACATTGATTTTTGTACACAAGATACTGGCACTTCATCTGGGCACCATGCTTGAATCCTTATGTCATGTATTCCATGTACTTTGGATGTTGAACCATTAAGTTATGTTAAGCCAAGAGGGATTTGGAGTTAGAGGGCGACATGTGCCATACAACCATCTCTAGGACGTGAGTTGGAGAGGGGACTTAGTCCCAAAAAAAAGAGAGAGATGGAGAGGAGGACGGGAGACTCGGGGTGCTTGTGACACGGATTGGCGTTGGTGGCATGGAACCTGGATGGCTGGCAGTGGAGTGTACGATGGGTCTTAGGAATGTGTGTAGGGAGGGAGGGTGAGTTGTCTCCCTGCATCACACAAATGAGTTAAGTTTCTTGTGATTTATTATAGAGGTTACTCTTATGCCAAGTTTGTCATGATGCCTCTGTCAAACTTTAGATCTTGTTCAAATCCCTCTGCCAACATTTATCCTATTCCTTGAAAACAAAGTCCAGTTAGAGCAGTTTATTTACAATGTAACTAATTTAAATTGTATTACTCAGAAAAAGTGTCAATCCAAGAACTAAGTGTCGGAGCGACGGGGAACACGCGGTCGCATGATATGTTCTATTATACACGCACATGCGCGCAGATGCGAAAGCGTGTGTGTACTTTTGTCCTCTTCGGGACTCATGATTTTGATATGCATGGGCGTGCCAGACTGTTTTAAGAGAAACAAACAAAATTTGATATTTTTAGAGGTGCATGGGGTTAAAGACCCTAAGCCTTCAAACATTTATATATATTCCGCGCGTGTCCGTCTTATCAGGCGATTGGGGTGGTCGTGTACTGGACCATTCCCCACCGATCGGAGTCGGTGTTTCATTTACATCGAGTGAAAACTCGAATACCTTTGATACAATACGTTTATTAAAAGACCTTGCCGACAAAAGGGGTTATTGACACAATTTACATCCACCAATATTTTCATCACATTTGTATTTATATCCTTAATGGGGTGTATGTGCCACCATTAAGCGTTTACAAAGCAATATTGTGCCTCCACACGTGCTATTTTAAAACACGGGAGGACTTATTTACAAAAAGAGCATGACTAATTTATATAGACCTACGGTGTCTTCTTTTACCAACTGTCTCCAACTGTCTTTCATTGCCGAGCAGAGGGCGCAGAGGACAAGACCCCCAAGCAAGACCAACGAGCAAAGGTATGTCTCTCCCCTTCTTCTTCTCTTTAGATCCGGATCTCCTCTTCCAGAAAAACTTTGTGTATATTTTTGAACCCGTTTATCTCAGGTGTTCGAAGTAAATAAACCCGAGGTTTTTTGGTCGTATCTTGACCTCTCGGGGTTCTTTGGTCGTATCTTGACCTTCCGGGACTTTTTAGTCGTATCCTGACCTCCTGGGGCTTTTCGGTCGTATCTTGACCCTCCAGGGCTTTTCGGCCATATCTCGACATGTTCAAGGGTTTCTGCCGTTATTTGGCAATCCCAAAACTTGAAGTGGCTTGCCATAAGCTGGGTCCAGGAGAGCACACGCCGTTTCATAGAAGCGGTGTGGGTCCCGCTCCACCAGGCCGTGCAAACGGCATGAGTCAGGCCTCTCAGTCGTTTCTTGACTTTTCCAAGCAGTTCCGGGTATTTCCGTCATTGATTGACTTCCCCGGATGCTCCTGCCATTTATCGGCTTGCTTGGACTTCTCTGCCATTTGTTGACATTTTCTAAGAACTCCCAATGTGTTCAGCCTTAAGTCACACCCAGGAGAGTGCATGTCGCTACATAGAAGTGGCGTGGGTCTTGTTACACCGAGTTGGACAAAAGACGTGAACCTTCGACTATTTCTGCATTTTCTTTTCTCCGTCACGGGGACATATATGCAATTTTCTGGACAATAGGGGTATTCATGTACTTTTCCATACCATAGGGGTATTCTTGTACTTTTCCAGAACAACGGGGGTATTCCTACAATTTTTTTGGACAACAGGGTATTCCTATAATTTTCCCATAGATAGGACATATATGTAATTTAATACGCACATGCACACATTTTATGTCCTCGGGGGCTTTTGTGTAATTTTATACACATGCCCACATGAGGGTCTTTATATTTTGAAGGGGCCTTAAGACGAGACCTTCTCTCCCCAAAAAATCCTCTTTCTCCCCAAAATCCAAAGTCCTCTTCTCCTAACCCTTGGCCTCTTATTTATAGAGGTTGAGGGGCCAAGGGAAGGCCCCACAAGTACTTTGGCCACCTATGGGGTTTAGGCACGAAACCCTCCCGTGGGGGGGGGGGGGGGGCTGCTGGCGGGAAAACCCCCCCGTGGGGGAGGTCTACATTGCTGAAAACCCCCTGTGGGGGGGTTGCTGGTGTGTATTTTTAACTTAGGAATTCCCATAAGAGGACCTAGGAGAGTGCACATCACTTCAGAGAAGTAGCATGGACCCGCTCCACCAAACCAACTCTATGGGTGAGTTTCATTGAAGAGTTGCTCCATGGCTTTGATCGGAGCTGACTTCGGCTTTCTTCGTCTAACTCTTGTCTTTCTGACTACTCAGGGACTTGATTTCGACATCCTCCTTTGGAGACTTGCCTTTCTAGCTTCGCTCGAGGACCTAATTTGATTGGACATTTGACCGGTAGGTTTGGTCTTTCTGACTTTGCTCAACGACCTGATTTAAGATGTTCTCCTGAGACGTGTCTTTCTGACTTTGCTTGAGATTGGGTTGAAGCCCAATTGCTGAGCCTTGCCTTTCTGGCTTTGCTCAACGGCTTATCATTTGGTCAATGAGACTTGCCTTTCTTACTTTGCTCTTCGACCTGATCTTGTACCTTTCTCCAAGACTTGTCTTCTTGGCTTTCTCGGGACTCGACTTGACATCTTCTCGAATCCTTCCTTTCTGGCTTTATCCAAGATTTCATGTGGAATTCTGCTACTGAGGCTGACCTTCCTGGCTTTGCTCAAGATTTGACCTTGATATCTTTCTTCGGAGACTCGCCTTCGTGGCTTTACTCAACGATTGATTTAACATTTGGTCGAGAAAGCTTGCTTTTCTGACTTTGCTCTCCTTCTTTTCCATAATGGGTTTTAAACTTCCTCAATATCTCATCAGAGTGGGGAGGGCATGATCATCGTCGTCTCGACTGATGCCCCTTATATTGGCCACTTATCAAAGTGAGCATAAAGGGTTATCTCGTCCTTGACGACTCCTATGCTTCCCTAATGATGAGGGTAGAGGATGAGCCCAAGGGGCATCTTTTTCCCCTTTAGGGAGATTTTTTTTTCACATTACCACCTCCAGTCCAGTGCCCTTTCGGATTTTCGTTAAAGATGCTCCCTCTAGCTTTTTTTGGTGCGCCCTTCTGGGTTTTCGCACTCAGGGGTTACCCCTTTTTGCCCAAGGCGCCCTTTTGGGTTTTCACCTCGGCCGGGTTATAACTTTTTTACCCTTAAGCGCGCGGGGAGCCGCACACTTAAGTTCGTTAGGGCACCTCTTTTTTAAGCCCCACTTTTTTCTTTTTTCCTTTTTTTCATCATTTTTTTTGAAGCTTGACCAGGACTAAATCCCAAGACATTTGGTTATGGGGTTTGGAATTTGGGCTTAAGCCTACCATCGAGGTTGCTGGTTAAGAAGGATATGACTCAACCTACCATTTTAGTTTGTTGGCTAAGAGGGGATATAACTTAGCTTGGCTAAAAGGTATAACCTAGCCTACCATTCTGGTTTGTTGGCTAGGGAATGAATATATGGCTCAGCCTACCATTTTGGTTTATTGGCTAAGAAGGAAATATGACTCGGTCTACCATTTTGGTTTGTTGACCAAGGGGGTATATGGTTTAGCCTACCATTTTGGTTTGCTGGCTAAGGGAAATATGACTCGGTCTACCATTTTGGTTTGGTGACCAAAGAGGATACCTGACTCGGCCTACCATTTTGGCTTTTTGGCTAAGAGGATATGACTCAGTCATTATTTTGGTTTGTTAACTAAGGATATGACTCAGCCTACCATTTTGGTTGTTGGCTAAGAAGGATATGACTCGGTCTACCATTTTGGTTTGTTGACCAAGGGATATTTGTGCGTAGTGACCGTTCGGACTGAGGTTTAATGGTTGTGGTGGCCAGTGTGTGGCCTGTGGTTTGTGTTTGAGGTTTTTCGCAGGTTGTGGGGCTTCGTGGGCCGAGAATTTGGGCCCAGAGCGCCCACTGGCTCTCTGTCAGAACGCGACAGTCCAAGGTGTCGTGTTCTTGTTACCGCTGTTTGGGGTGTTCGGATGCATGTCCGCCGCTTGGCGCGCGTAGGGTAGCCTGCTGGCGTTAGCGATGAGAAGGCGACGACCTACACCGTCGCGTTCAGGTCGCGACAGCCGGTACGTTGCGTTCTCAACTCTAAAGGGTTTTTAACCTAGGTCGGCCAAACAGAGCTCAGAAAGCTCTGCTCGGCTAGGAGAGGGATTTTTGCGGTGGTTCTCTTGCGATTTGAGGTTATGGGTTGGATTCGGCGTGGTCCTCGTGCGCGGACGTGCTACGGAGCGGGGAAACGCCGGGTCGTTGTCGTTATTCGCGTACTTCACGTAGGTAGGGAGATTCCACCTTGTTTCTCGCTATAGTTAGTTTGTAAGCATGTTTAATCCACTATATGAGTTGTAGACAGTAGATGGCATGCTAGTGTAATGGCTAGAGTATTTATAACTACTTTTTATGGACGTTTGCATGGGATTCCGGGGATGGAACCCCGATTTTGGGTCTCTATCTGTGAAGGCGACGGACCTGGATTGTCGCGTTCAGAACGTGATAGCCCACCCGTCGTGTTCTTCTTCAAAACGCGCCGTATCGAGGCGTCGCGTTCTGAAGGCGACATATGAACCCATCGCGTTCAGGCTTCCGATGGCTATGGGTCTATGTGGTACGTGATTATCAGTTGTTTTATTTATTTTCATAGCAATGGTAAGCAGTGCATTGGCACATGTCGAGATTGAGGAATGCTGTGTTCACATGGTTTGTGTGTACGTGGCGAGTAGTACGACGCCTACTGCGGTTACCTCTCCAGTCGGGTACCCCAGGTTTTGTGTGAGCCAGGCACGTTAGTGCTCGGGTTTTGTCCCGGTATGTGTATACTGTCGAGGTCTGTGTCGTCTTCCTGGACCCCCTCACTCTTGTGTAGAGTTGTATGTCCGACTGAGGGAAAGACGGTAGAGGGACAACGACTTGTGAGACTTTGTGTTTGTCGCTTGTAGCGCACTCGTGGTTGGGGGTTACGGACACCAGTAGACGTACTGGGCCCCAGCTAGTTCTGTTTTCCAGTGCCTCACTTTAGGGAGCTCGGGCCGGAGTCCCTAAAGGTGCAAGACATGGGCCTGCGGTAATGTGGTCCGCAGGTGTGGTGTTGGATGGTCTCCACAGTTTCTTGGCTTTGTTGTGGTGGAGCAGCAGCTGACCTTCCGTCTGTGGCAGCGAGACTGAGAGGTAGTCCTGTGTGGTTTGTCCGGATTAGTTGCTGGTGTCGCGAACCAGTCTTCGTGACCCGAGTGTGGCGTTACTCAGTTTAGCTCGTACATTTGAATAAGGTTTGCCGTTTATTTATTAAAGGCTGGTTTTTGTTAATAACTTATGATAAATGTTATTTACAGTTTTAATATCATGTGTAGATAGTTATATAAATTGCCTAGTGTAGTTTCCTGTTTCTGCACCTTGTGAGTTTAGCTTTGTATGGCTTTTGGGGGAGGTTCCCTACTGAGCCAGTGACTTGTGAGGCTTACCCCTATCCCTTTCAGGTGAGGGAGAGCAGGAGGCTTCCCATTCTTCGTCTAGTTCGGAGCCGCACCGTAGCGGAGTTGGGTCTGCACTACCAGCAGTGTAATCTTTACTTTCTGTTCACCTCAGGATATGCCCCAGGTTGCTGTAGTTTGTACTTGACTCTAGTTGGGAACTGGCTATGTATATTTCATGTAAATATTTGTGAGATGTGGAATCTTATATATATTGAGCTGTTTCTTTTATATTACTACGGGCATGCGATTGATATCCTTTGCGAGGTTACAGTTCGTTCGCGGGAGGCGGAGTCGGATCATGCTCGTTATTAAGTTAACGGGTTTGAATGGCGAGGACAGCTACAATATGACTTACCCTATCATTTTTGTTTGTTGGCTAAAAAAGATATGAGTTGGTCTACCATTTTCGTTTGTTGACCAAGGGATATGACTCAGCCTACCGTTTTGGTTTGTCGGCTAAGGGAGATATGACTCGGTCTACCTTTGTGGTTTGTTGACCAAGGGGGGGATATCTCTAAAATGAGAATTTTCTCTCTCGCTTTTTTTTTTCCAAATTACCAACCCCCGCGCCCTTTCAGGTTTTCGCAGAAGCTGGCCCCCTCTGGCTTTTTCCAACGCACCCTTTCGGATATTCACATTGAGGGGTTATCCTTTTTTGCCTGAGTCGCCCTTTTGGGTTTTCACCTTATCCGATTTTAGGCCTTTTTACCCTTGCAGTCTTTTGGGAAGCGATCAAGTCTGCTAGGACATCTCTATTTTTAGTCCCATTTTTTTCTTCAATTTTTTTTTTTGCATACATAGGCACATGTGCCTAACTTCAGTCTGGTTCAGGCATAGGGATGTTGGAGGGCGGCTGCCCTCGGAATTCATGTTTTGGGGCATAGTATAGTTTTAAATGCCTGCCATTTAGCGGCGGGAAGGGGTGCTCGCCGGTATGTGTCGCCAGCGTGTATCCTCCTCCTTCATAGACTCCAACGACCACATACGTTCCGCGCCAGTTAGGCTGGAGCTTGTCGCTTTACCTGCCTGCCATGACTTCTCTTTGTTTGACCATGATAAGGTCGCCTTTCTTGAATGCACGAGGTCTGACCAGCTTATCATAAGCTCGAGTCATGCGGGTCTGGTAAGATTGGAGATGCTAATAGGCTTCCAACCTTCTGCCTTCTAGGTTGGACAATTCCTCCAACCTTCTTTCTAATTCTTGTCGCTCCTCTGGCTGGAAGCTAGTATGCACGTTTACCCTGTAGGATGACATTTCGATTTCGATTTTGATGGGGAGCATGGATTCAGGTCCATATACTAAGCAGAAAGGGGGAGCACCCGGTGGGGGTTCTATAGACCGTCCGGTACGCCCAAAGTGCTTCATACATTTTCTCCCCCCCAGTCGCGTTTGCGATTGCCGACTATCTTGGCAAGCAACTTGTAGAGGGTTTTGTTGAAGGCTTCCTCTAGACCGTTGGCTTGAGGGTTATAAACTGTTGATGTCCTCCAGTCTATGTGGAATTTGGCCACCAACACATATATTATTTTCTTTTTGAACGGCGTACCGTTATCTGATATGATCCGGTGAGGGGTACTAAACCTATAAATTAGGTGTTGCTTGACAATTGGCGACGGCTACCCCGGTCACCTCTCGTAGAGGGATTGCTTTTGCCCATCGGGAGAACAGTCAGTGGCTGCTAGGATGAATTTGTGGCCACCGGAGGATGGTGGGAAAGGTCCCATAATATCCATTCCCCATTCCGCAAAGGGCCATGTGGGGGCTGTTGGATGCAATTTGTTCGGAGGCTTTCTTGGCACCGAACCGAAGGTCTGGCACAGATGGCATGCACGGGCATGTCGGACACAATTTGTGTACATAGTTGGCCAGAAGAAGCCTTTTAATTTGATATTGATCTTCATTTTATCTCCTACCTGATGCGCGCCGCACAGTTGAGAGTGGGACTTCGTGCATGATAGTTTTGGCTTCCTTGGGGGAGAGACACCTTAGGAGGACAAACTTGTCCTTTCATGGACAAGCCTGTATAATTGGTCACCGACCAATTGATAAGACATGGCCCGCCGCAACAATTGATTCTTTCATCCCAATTTGGGGGCAGCCAACCATTTTTTTATTTTGATGATCAGCTAGTGTTAGTCTTCTTCTTGGGTGATTTCTTCTTCGAGGGTGTCAACCTCTATGATTTTTGGATCATTTTCATCCTCTAGAACGCTGGGCATCAGCCTCCTATGTCGGACGGTTATACCCAATTCCTCCTCAGGGGGGAGCTTCAGAGCGGATGCCAGTTTGGCTAAGGCATCTGCTTGAGAGTTCTTACTTTTGGGGACATGCCCAATTTCAAACCGAATCTTTCGCAGAGCTTCATTACTTTGGCATGGTATGTGATCAGTTCTTGTTTCCGAACATCATAATCTCCCAGCACTTGACGGATGACCCATTATGAGCTTCCGTAGACTTATATTCATTTGATGCCCATTTCGACGACCAGTTGGAGCCCCACAATCAACGCTTCATATTCAGCTTGATTATTGGTCAACGGTTCCATGAGGGTGCATGAATTATGGAGGATCCCCCCTTGTGGAGTCATCAAGATGATACCCGCTCCGGAGGTGAAAGTCGTGGTGTCGTCACTTTGTTTGACCAGCCGGGAAGCACCATCAAAATAGAGCTCCCAATGTGGTAGCTCAATGGCAAAAGCGTTTCCGCTTTCTTGAACATGGGACTCTTCTTGTTGACTCCCTTCCCCTTGAGGGGGCAAAAGTGTCTCCTCCTCGGGAAGTTTGCGAAGGGAGAGCCTGCCGGGAGCCGATGTGCCGCTAGAAAGTCAGCCATGCCTTGTCCTTTGATTGCTTTTCTTGGGACAATGGTAATAGCAAACTCCATAAGGAGCAGAGCCCACTTTCTTAGCCTTCCCGACAACACAGGTTGGCTGAGGAGTACTTTCAGCGGGTCTATCCTCGAGATGAGGTTGACTTGGTGGGCCAACAGATAATGCCTTAATTTCTCGACGGCAAATATCAACGCCAGACACTTTCTCCATGGGGGAGTAGCGATGCTCCGAGCCCACCAACATTCTGCTGAGGTAAATAGCGGCTGCTCTTTGCCTTCTTCATTTATTTGTGCCAAGAGCGCCCTTAACGATGTTTCCATGGCCGTAGTATGAACAGCTTCCCTTTTACTGGGGTTCCCAACACGGGAGGAGTAAGGAGATATTCTTTGATTTTTTTAAAGGTATCTTGGCACTCTCGATCCCATATGAAGGGGGCTCCTTTCTTTATCAATTTGTTGAAGGGAGCGCATTTGCTCGAGAGATTAGAGATGATTCGTAGTCAGCCTTCCTTAAGTGATTTCAGCTCCGGGAGAGTTTTTTGGTGGCGGAAATTCCCTGATTGCCTTGATTTTGACGGGATCAATTTCTATCCCGCGGTATTTGACGATGAAGTCGAGGAATTTGCCACTCGAAACACCAAAGACGCACTTCATTGAGTTCATTTTCAGTTGGTGCTGGCGAAGCCTTTCGAAGACCTGGTGTAAATCACCTAGATGGTCTCCTCGCTTTTTTGTCTTGATGACCAAATCATCAACATAGCACTCGACTGAGCTGTGTAGCATTTCGCCAAAAATCTTGGTCATGGCCCTTTGATAAGTGTCCCCAGCATTTTTTCAGGCTGAAGGACATTCTTTTATAGTTGAAGATTCCTTTGGGGACCTGAAGGCAGTGTGGTCCTTATCTTTGGGAGCCATACAAATTTATTGTAGCCGGACGACCCGTCCATGAAGGATAATGCTTCGTGCTCGGTGGTCATGTCGACCATTGTTTCTGTGATCGGACCGGGAAGTCATCCTTCGGATATGCTTTATTCAAATCCCTGTAATCTATACTGATTCGGACTTGGCCATTCTTCCTTTTTACCGGCACTATATTGGCCAGCCAGGTTGGGTAGATGCAGGGCTCGGTGAAGTCGACTTCAAGTAGTTTATCCACCTCAGAGTTCAGATATTATGACGTCTACGTTGCCGACTCCGACGACGAAAAGGACTTCATTGATCTACAGCTTGCATCACGCGAACTTGAAGATGGTGGGCAAGCTACCGTGGATGAATTGGTTGAGCTCAACCTTGGGGAACCAGAGGAACCCCGACCAATCTTTGTCAGCGCCCTCCTTAATGAAAAGGAGAGACAATCATATCATCGACTCTTACTAGAGTTCAAAGATTGTTTCGCGTGGACATATTAAGAAATGCCAAGCCTGGATCCCTCTATGGCCGAGCACGAGCTGTCGATACTCCCCACAGCAAAACCGGTCAAACAGGCCCTGGTTAGTAGGAGAGTGACTCCTTTGGAGAAGTCACATACATGTTGACTTTTTTTCACCGGAGTTTGAAATTTTTAGATAGACCAATTATGAGAGATTAAAAATGCTATTTTGATGGAATCACCAAAATCGCGATTTTCTTCTTGGATGGGAGAGTTGACTTTTTATTGATAAGGGATATGATTTTTTTGATATTTTTATTGGATTCAAATGGGTTACTTTTTATTTACACGTAATATTTTAAGTAAATAAAACTACAAATGGTGTTCAGGTAAATAAGGCCTCAAATCGGAGTGGACTCAATCTGGAATCGGCCTGGACTCGGCCCCTCGCAAGGTTACCCTAGATCGGATTGGTTGGCCCAAAACCGATCCGAATCGACCGATCTGATCTCTATCTAGATGATTTTTGATACCCTGTTAGATGAGGCTTAAGATATAAAGACTTGAAAGTCTTGAGTGGCATCATATTGACGGATGCCTCAGGGTCAACCAGAATTCGGTTGAGTTCATGCCCATTGACCCTTCCTTGCATATATAAGGGGCGGTTACGATAATGAGGGTGGCAGCATATTTTTGTCAAAGAATGTTACCTCTGTCACTAGTGCCTCTAAGGCTTGAGCTTGGAGTTCGGTCATATGGGCTTCATAGACCTCAGGCTCCTGCAATATCTTAATGAGGGCCCCTCTCAAATCCTTGCTCCAAACGATAGCGTCCCATACAGTGATATTGGCAGGAAACCGCTTCATATGCTGTATGATCTTACAGTCAGCTCGAGCGCAAATTTGATCCAATGGCAGAACCATGCCTGCCAGGGATTCTGGCGGCTGCCTGAGCTTGTTGCTTTGCTTCGTCCCTAGTTGTTCATCTGGCCTCTCTTTAAATAAAGAGGCCAAGAGACCTTCCTCTGCGGATGAGGCCTCATTTTTGTCTTCTTCGGGTAGAGCCGGCCGACCACTCTACCCGACAACCCTTTTGTGTGGGAGCTCGCTTGTGACCTCCTCCTGCTCTTCTTCTTCGTCAGAGGGGTCGAATACAAAGGAACTCACCCACTTCTATTTTGGGGACGGGCTGGGGCTTTTCGCCCCAGAAGACTATGACTTTGTTAAGGCTCGGCGAGTCGGGCTTCCCGTCAGGAGGTAGGGTGGACTTCTTTCCTCGTCTGTGACCCTTTCCTCTGCCTCGATTGCGGTGTTGATAAGTCGCCACAGTAGTTTTGCCGGCTGAGGGTTGCAAGTCTGCAGGCGGCGGTATTGACACCATATTGCAAGAGAAGTTCTTCAACATATCTTACAACTTCTCGATGGAGATTTCATCCTCTTTGTAGAATATGGCCAATTCATCAAGCACGGGCAGTTTCTCGCCTTGTTGTGCCTGTTGGAGCATTTAATGGAGCCAACTTTTGAGTCTGATTTTGCGCTCCATCTCGTCCTAAGGGATATATCTATCCAGAGGGACGCCTTTGGTAGGCCTGGAGGGAACATATTCTTCTAGCTCATCGATGAGCTTCTGCAATTTATGGAGTGGGGTCAGCTCCATGGGGCCTCCATTGCCGCAGCTTGTTCAGCTTATTTTTTTAGGCGTCTTTTCAGGTTTTTCTGCATGTTCTTTTCTTGTTTCTTTACTTGCGCCACTTCAAGTGGCAACGGATCTTTTGCCTGCACAGTAGAGGTATTCTCCCGGCAGGAACGATTATGCAACCCTCCCCTTTTAGGGAATGTTAGGGGAGAGTGCTTCTTCGGGGCCACAGTGACCCAGCCAGCTCCATTCAGCTGATGCTGAAAGGTGGAATTGATCGCCTGCTCAATTATCTTGAGTGGCAATTCCTGGAATTCGGCCTTATAGGGGGTAGAATCTTGAGAGGTTGGCTCCATTATGGGCTCTTTGCCCCTTCGATTTTCATCTTGCTGCATGGGAGGCTTGGAAGACTCTGGCCGGGTCCTGGTCCCACCACTTTGTTTGGAGCTGGGCTAAGAATGTCCACGCTGGACACGGCCCTCTTGAGTATGCATAGGACCCGACTCCTCATTTGGAGTTACATTTCCGCCCTGCTGCAGCGAGACCTTGCCCCCTGACCTTTGTCTGCGAGGGGGTGAGATTTGATGCTGGCAGGATCTCTTCTTTTGTCGAGGCAGTCGCCGCGGAACTTGCTCCGCTGGGCTGCTTCTTTGGCTCTTTTCACGACATGGAATTACCTTCCTAGTCGATCTCTCCCCTTTGTACCAAGGTCTCGATCCAATCTCGGATGATTGGACATCTGTCCGTGCGATGCAGCAGCATGGCATGATACTAGCAATACATGGGGTGGTTTGTCTCCTCCTCAGTGTATGTTGGCGGCGGATCATGTGCCATTATATAGCCTCCTCTCAGAAGATTATCAAAAATATTGTTGGTGTTCTCTTTTATAAAGAAGCTTTGATGAGGAATCTGCCATCCTGGATACCATAGGGTGGGGACAGCGCTGGAGGAACCAGCTTCCGCCATCCCCGGCTCCGGGAATGTGAATGCCGCTGCTGTATATATTTCTGGCGGATGGATGACGTTGACTGAGTGGGTAACAACGTCAGTTGACCGCTTTTCCCCATTCGCGAATGTGACGCTGCGGCGGATCAACACGGGCGATGCTTAGGTCAATGAATCCTTGGTTGATCCAGGCTTCAACTTTATCCTTGAAGACGTAGCAGTCTTCCAGGTCATGTTCTGCGACTTGGTGATATATACAATAGTTCGTCAGGATGCTTGTTGGCGGCGAGCAGCCTAACAACCCTCATCGTAGGCAGGCACGAAAAATCGCCAGAGTCCGATGGCGCGGGAAAGAATATAGTCTTTTCGCTGCCTCATCATTAGACGGACTTGAAGATTCTTCCGAGAGACATCCTCCAGACGAGGGACGAGCCAGGTGTGCAGAGGCGGCCATTGGGGCTGGGAGTCTATGATGGAGAGCAGTCAAGCGCTCGTCCATACTCCTCAAGTATAGAAGCACTTTGCGTTGGCCGTGTCGCAATGATTGGACCTGCCTTTCGAGACTTTGCACCGCTTCTGGCAACGACCTGTGTCCAAGGGTTGAGAAATGATGGGTATTGTGCCCGTTTGTGGACCGAGAGTCCCATGGATCGGTCTCAGGCGCATCTGGTCTGGTGACCGAAGTGTTGACATGGATCACGTTGGTCGATTGCTTCAATTGATCTCAAGTATGAGGCTGTGGGGGATCGACCAAGCCGCCTTGCATTGTGATGAGAGGCTTTAGATCAGCTTTTGCACTTCATTTTTAAAGACGTAGCAATTTTCAATGGAGTGCCCCAGCATACGGTGATACCCGCAATAGTTTGGCTCATTCACCCTATCGACCTCACTTGGCCTTTTTGGCCCCGGGAGTGTGATCAAGCTATTCTTCAAGCATAGGCTGCAGAGCTTTCTTATATGAATGAGTAGGGTGTATTCATGCGCTCGGGCAACGAAGGCGGAGGTGGCATCCTTTCTACCTTCCTGTTTGGAGCGTCGGAGACCAAGGGCTTCTTTCTCTGATCTGCGGGGATGAAGTCTACAACATTGACTTCCTTACCGACGGCGCGCTCCTTATTTGACTTGTTTCTGGAGGAGGCGTGCACCGGGTTGTCGGCGAAGAACATTTCGATCTCCGTGACGACCGAGTTAAGCTGGTCGAAGCCTTTGATATTGGTACCTAAGAGCTTTTCGCTTATTTCGGCCGACAAGCCCCTCCGACAGATGGTTATAGCATCTTCTTACGTCGGGAGATTGTCGCACCTCATGTTGAAGTCCCGCCACCGCTTGATGAAGTCTAGTGCCATTTTGCCCCTTCTTTGAGGGAGCATAACTCAGCTAGCGACACCTTTCTTTCGGTCATTTGGAAACGGTCGATAAACTTCTTTTGCAGGTCGGCCCAATCAACAATGGAGTTGGGCCTCAACCTTGAGTCCCATTGGAAGGCAGTACCCGTCAGGGAGGTTGCAAAATAACGGAGGAGATAGGATTCATCAAACGCTAAATCTCCCATCGCCGTTATATAGTAGGCCAGGTGCTCATTTGGCGAGCCCTGTCCGTCAAACTTTTGCAATTTTGATGCCTTGGGGCGATCCGGTGGCAACTTTTTAAATTGATGGTGGACGGGATACGACACATTGTATAGATCTACAGTAGCGGTCCCCTCGACTCGCTAGGCGAAACGGTCGTCCACAATCTTTTTAATCATCCTCTGCTGGGCTACAATATCTTCAGCTACGGAGGCTTGGGAGTTTATGCCTCGGCACGGTTGCTGGCCTGGATCAATAGTATAGTTGTTGGGCATGGCCGCCTGCTGATTGCCATCGGGCAAGTCGCCGGGTTGGTGTCCTCTCCGAGCATTGTGGTTTGCCGTCGGCATAAGGCGGCGTGGGGCATTTGTGCCCGCCTGTTTCCCCATCTCCATCATGAGATTGGCCATCTCAGTCTGCCAGCGCTGCATAACTTCATATTTGGCGTCATCTGACATCGCCTAAAAAGCAGCCCTGGTTGGCGATACGAAAAAAGGCTCGGGCCATCTTCCATCACTCAGGAGGTGTTCGTCCTCGGGATGGAGGCTTGCAACCTCGTCTTCATCCTCTCCTTCACGGTCATCCTGGATTTGTCCCGGGAGTGGCCCGTGATTATATTCAAATGGTGGCTCTATGGCTAGCCCCTGATTTGATGGCCCAGCCTGATCACTGTGTTGACCTTGGGGAGGTTTTCTGGCAGCACTCCGGGTGTATCGGTGGACCTTATAACTTCCATAGCCGGGTTCATCTACCCTGGCCTTGTCTGTGGGGACCTCGGATGGCCCGGTCAGATCCCTGCCGAAGGCATAACAGCTGAAGATCTTCATTCCTCCACCTTCCTCGTGAGTTCGCAACACCCTTCGCTTTTTTGGCTTTTGTGTGCCTGGGCAAAATGTTGCCCCCAGCTATCAAAGACCGAGGTGTTCAGTCTTTCGAAGACAAAGATTCTTGGTGTGGGAGCCTGATGGCAACTTCCGTCTCCCCTTGGGGTGGGTTCCGCCTGAGAGGAGACGAAGTTGGGATTTCGATATATGTCCGTCCTCTTTTGTCCGCGAGGATGGGGAGTTTCGGGCTTCCGAGCTTTCTCTGGCTCAGAATGTTGTTTCTTCCGGCTTTGGTTGGCTCGCTCTTCCTTGCTTTATTTGACGGGCCTCTTGCTTGGTGACCCACATCTGCCTCATTTTGCGAGGCTGGTGAGGCACCGTGCTAGACGCTCGCTTAGGCTGGGGTCCTTTTCGGGAGCCTTGCTTGCTTTGTCGCATCCCCTGGAGGGGAGCGAATTGGTTAGAGGTAGATATGGTGTGGACGCATCTGTCCCTCAGCATGATCAGCTTGCCTCCATCGAGCCGGATGCGCACATCTCCGACGAGCATTGTCTTGCCGGAGTTAGAGACTACCGCCTTGGGCTTATTACCCTTGCGGCCCTGGCGTTGCCCCCCTTTTTCTAGGGACTATGACGCAGGAAATGGTATTTATCGGGAAGACTCGGCCTTGATTTGGGCGGGGCTTAATGCCCTCAATACTTGCTGGCTTGGGTGCTACCGCCGACATTATGTTGACGGCGGGCACCACCCCCAAGAAGTAGGGGGAGCCCACGATAGAAGGAAAGTCGTCGAACACCGTAGGAGTGGTGAGGTAACCACATTTGGCGTGATTTGCGATGATGAGCAGACCATATGTGACCGTTGCCATTTGCTTC
This sequence comes from Colocasia esculenta, assembly GCA_014218235.1. NCBI lineage: Eukaryota > Viridiplantae > Streptophyta > Magnoliopsida > Alismatales > Araceae > Colocasia > Colocasia esculenta. The sequence continues at coordinate 92,119,102 of CM024760.1, forward strand.
AGCTGAGGTGGTCGCAGGTGGATACTGGCTTTTCACGCCGACTTCATCTACTTTTGAACCTGCGGTGTGGATGTCAACCGTTATGTAGCTTATAACCCCTAGCGGTGTAAGATCTTTTTACGTATGTATGAAAGGCAGGAATAGTCCCACCGGGTGTGCCAGATTGTCGGAGCGACGAGAGAACACGCGGAACAAAAGAACATAATAATGTCACATGATATGTTCTATTATACACGCACACGCGCGTAGATGCGAAAGTGTGTGTGTACTTTTGTCCTCTTCGAGACTCATGATTTTGATATGCATGGGCGTACCAGATTGTTTTAAGAGAAACAAATAAAATTTGATATTTTTAGAGGTGCATGGGGTTAAAGGCCCTAAGCCCTCAAACATTTATATATATTCCGCACGCGTCCGTCTTATCAGGCAATTGGGGTGGTTGTGTACTGGACCATTCCCCACCGACCGGAGTCGGTGTTTCATTTACATCGAGTGAAAACTCGAATACCTTTGATACGATACGTTTATTAAAAAACCTTGCCGACAAAGGGGGTTATAGACACAATTTACATCCACCAATATTTTCGTCACATTTGTATTTATATTCTTAATGGGGTGTATGTGCCACCATCAAACGTTTACAAAGTAATATTGTGCCTCCACACGTGCTATTTTAAAATACGGGAGGACTTATTTACAAAAAGAGCATGGCCAATATATATAGACCTACGGTGTCTTCTTTTACCACTGTCTCCAATTGTCTTTCACTGTCGGGCCAGAGGGCGTAGAGGACAAGACCCCCAAGCAAGACCAACGGGCATACGTATTCTCTCCCCTTCTTCTTCTCTTCAAATCTGGATCTCCTCTTCCGGAAAAGCTCTGTGTGTATTTTCGAACCCGTTTATCTCAGGTGTTCGAAGTAAATAAACCTGAGATTTTTCGGTCGTATCTTGACCTCTCGGGGCTTTTTGGTCGTATCTTGACCTCCCTGGGCTTTTTAGTCGTATCTTGACCTCCCGGGGCTTTTCGGTCGTATCTTGACCCTCCAGGGCTTTTCGGCTATATCTCGACATGTTTAAGGGTTCTTGCCGTTATTTGGCAATCCCAAGACTTGGAGTGGCCTGCCATAAGTCGGGTCTAGGAGAGCACATGCCGTTTCATAGAAGCGGCGTGGGTCCCGCTCCACCGGGCCGTACAAACGGCATGAGTCTGGCCTCTTAGTCATTTCTTGACTTTTCCAAACAGTTTTGGGTGTTTCCGTCATTGATTGACTCTCCCGAATGCTCCTGCCATTTATCGGTTTGCTTGGACTTTTCTGCCATTTGTTGACATTTTCCGAGAACTCCCAATGTGTTCAGCCTTAAGTCACACCTAGGAGTAAGGGTGAACACGGTTCGGTTCGGTCCAGGTTGGCTCATTTTTTGGCCAACCGAACTGAACCGAATCCCAAGGTGAAACTGAACCGAACCGAACCGGTTCGGTTCGGTTTAAATTGAAGTTTAATATCTTTTATACCTGAAATTTGCGTATGCCTCAGTGGCTAAGGCGCACATGTTCCCTTTGGGGGGTCAAGGGTTCGAATCCCTGCTCCGCCACTTTTGTCTACAGGAATTCCCAGTTTTTTGACAAAAAATCGTGCGGGCGGAGTGAGTTTCGAACCCGCGCCAGCGCGCGGGCGGTTTGCTGCATGCGCTAACCAACCGCGCTATGGTTCATTTCAGTATATATTACATTTCTAATATATATATTCGGTTTATTCGGTTTCAGAAAGTGAAACCGAACTGAACTGTGTAAGATCCCAAACCGAACCGGTTGGTTCGGTTCGGTTTTTCGGTTTGAACCGAATTCTGAACAGCCCTACCCAGGAGAGTGCACGCCGCTTCATAGAAGTGTGGGTCTCACTCCACCGGGTTGGACAAAAGACGTGAACCTTCAGACTATTTCTGCCATTTTCTCTGTCACGGGGATGTATATGCAATTTTCTGGATAGCAGGGGTATTTTTGTACTTTTTCATACCAGCAGGCGTATTCCTATATTTTTCCAGAAAAGCGGGGGTATTCTTGCAATTTTCTAGACAGCAGGGTATTCCTGCAATTTTCCCATATATAGTCATATGTGTAATTTAATACGCACATTCATAAACTTTATGTCCTCAGGGCTTTTGTGTAATTTTACACACATGCCCACATGCCGGTCTTCATATTTTGAAGAACAAACATCCCCAGAGGGGGCTTCATCTCCCCCCAAAGGAGGGGGCCTTCAGGCGGGACCTTCTCTCCCCAAAAAATCCTCTTCCTCCCCAAACAACCAAAAGTCCTCTTTTAAAGTCCTCTTCTCCTACCCTTGGCCTCCTATTTATAGAGGTTGAGGGGCCAAGGAAAGGCCCCACGGGTAGCTTTGGCCGCCTGTGGGTTTAGGCGCGAAAACCCCCCGGTGGTGGGAGGTCTGCATTGCTGAAAACCCCTGTGGAGGTTGCTGGTGCGCAGAAAACCCCCCCTGGGGGGGGGGTCCTGTGCAGCAACCCCCCCCCCCCCCCCCCCCCCCCGGGTTTTTTTTTTTTCTTTTTGTTTTTTCTGAAGCAGCATCAGTCTGATGATTTCTTATTACAGCTAACAATATTTCAAGTTTAATGGCCAAGAAAATGGACTGAATCATCTCATCGGACATGTACTAAGCTTTATTCAAGGAGAATAAGAATCCATGTAGTCCTAAAATGGAGGTATTAATACAGAACTGAAGCTTAATTACCAGCCAAACTATCTACAACAAAATGGCCTGAAGAGTTCTTTAAATTTTGACTAATTGAATTGATTGGATTGGGTGCACAACTAGGACTCTTAAACATACGAGTGGCGAAGGGAATCAGGGGCTATGTTATCAAAGGCAACTGAGGTGGTCTCCCAGGCCATGAGGCCAGGCGAGGTGATCCCAAGTTGCCTTGATCAGGCACGTTTCACCTAGGTGAGCCCAGGCCTCAGTCCCCACCCCTTTTTGCCCATCTGGCACACAAGGAGGCCCATTTAAGCTAGTAACGTACACTTTCTACCATTATTTAGTGTATTTATATGTATGATTATGAATTTGTTTACTTGCAATTTAGTTTGTTAAACTTTACATATAGGAATGCATAGATTTAGTGAGTTATGCAATAATTTGGCACATCTGAATGAATAGTTATATGAAATATATTTGTTGTATGCATCCATTTAGGAGATACTTAAATATATCTATTCATATTTCTGAACATATCTATTCATCCAAACTACATATATTAATATTGCCTCAATCGCCTAGGCATTTGAGGTTGAGGCAACCCTGGGTACCTCTTGCCTCTGACTATATAGATCAGCGGACAAAATAAAATGCCTGGAAAGCAATTTAACTGCCTGAATACAGCTTCCCCTTCATGACAAATCTTCCCCTGTCAGAAATGTCCAGTAGTATGATGGACTGATGAAGTTCAGCTTCTTCAATGGTTAGCTCGCAGTGTTTTAAAAATCAGCCAACTAGTTGACTAGGAGGGCCGACTAGTTGAGTCAGGACTCCCAGCCGACTAGTCTATTCCCGATTCTTCCCTTTCTTCCTTTTTTATTATTATTTTTATTTTTGTAGACTTCTATATGTAAAAGTCTTATTTATCCCAGTTTTAGTGCATGTGGGCACTAGATTGCCCTTTTATTTCCTATTCATTTCTCCAGTGACCACCATGCTACCTATGTGAGAAACACCCGGACTCTTCGTCCTCCATCCATGAATGGGATTCCACATAAGTTATAAGATTACGTTGATATAGTTTCTCAATTCTTCTGCTATTTTTTTCTGGATTTCTTATGATATTACTCTATTTGTTTTTTTTCCCTGTTTCCTCTGAAAATGACATTGAAAGAACAAAATTTTAAACAATCCCAATATTCAGTAGAAAAGAAATTAATGTAATAATTTTTTTTTTCTGAAATATTCATCGTAAATTTCAGACTTTAGAAAGGCTCTGAAATTTAAAGTTTCATTTAATTTGCATAAACTACATGAGATTATTCTAAGAATAACACTAAAAGAATAATTTCTATACCAAGAATCAGTAATAAGAATATAATTTTTATACATGAGATCGTTTATGACCTTTACTCCTTTTTTACTTTTCCGATTTCCACTCTATCACCTCTGCTCTTTTTATTTTTTCTATTTTTCTGTTTTTTGTTCTTGCTTTTTTATTTATTCAACTCTGCAGCTCTGCTTTCTTTTTCATTTTTATGATTTCTGTAAACCAGATTTTTTTTGGTTCTTCATTGCCTTGACTCTCATATTTGGCTCATCTTATGTATATGACATCAATGTTGTACCCTTCGAGCTACAGGTATGTCTCAATCAGATTATTTCTTATGATGCTTGTGTCTTTCGATATGACATGTATATACCCTGAACATTAATAATCAGCACAAGTCATGCATAAAATTTAAAAAAAAATCATGAAAGAATAACCGACTAGGACTTGAGTTGTCCAACTCATTGCCTAGACAGTCCGACTAGTCAGAGGGAGGGGGTTTGTCCAACTTGGGACCATCTAGTCCTTTTTAAAACATTGCTTGCTCCTAATAGTCCAATCAAAAGCCTTCCACTTGCCTGTCCTGTATTAAAATTCTGTATTTCCTGTTGGAAAGAAATTGTTGGGTCAACTGGAAACAAGGAACCACTGAAGTCCCTAGAAAAGAAGAAAATATTGTACCTTGTGCAATTTAGCCACCAGACAATCAGTAAAGTGTCCTTTTCCACCCCCCCCCCCCCCCCCCCCCCATTAAACTGTTTTGTGAAGTTTCCCTATATGACACCCTTCTTTTTGTTGCGACAGAGGTCAATGCCATGTGGAAGCTTCTGCTGGCATGAACTTGCTTCTAATTTATCTCTTGTATTGTTTTTCTTTCTTTTGATTTCTTTAATTTTTTTGAACTAATAGAACATGACCTTTGGAAGTTTCTAAAGTTTATTTTTTCTCAGGGAGCTATAATGGGCCCATTGATAATGTCTGTCATGATTGCTCTCAAAGATTTGTATGCGGAATTTGTTCTGGGTGATGGAAAGGAAAGCAGCTGCTACATTAATAGACTTCCACAAAGGTCACCTCTATAATAGTTCTGTAAGGATCAGTTTGTAACGCTTTCACAGACAAAAGCACAAACAGCCAGCATCTGTGGTATGTCTATATATTTTTTATTCAATTTTCCATTTTAAAATATTTAGGGTGTGAATACAAGATATTTCATAACGGAGTTGGATGTTAGAGAAAATTATACATTTTTGGGTTGTATTGCATAATGCTGTGTAATCACATTGTAAAGTTTGAAATCCAGCACCGTATGGAAGTGTTGAAATTTTAGTTTTCATTTTACTCAAATTGCTTTTTTATAGTCTTTATTCTATATTCTTTCACTCAGATTGATTTCTTTCGTTCTTTCTTTCCTATATCATTTGCATAACTATGTAGTATTCAATGAATCTGTGGATGTGAAAACCACAGTTGTTCGCCAGATGATTCAATATGTTAGTCCCCATTTGTTACTTTTTTATCATCTTTGGTGGCTTTCCTCATCTTCAGGTGCATTACAGGTATAATTGATTGAATCCACACAGACTGGTCTTTTTTACCCAAAATTATTCAGAATTTGAGATTACAAGTTAGTCATGCAAGGATATGTCACAGAGAAGAGTCATTGATAGGATCAAGAAAGTAAATTGTATATGCAATGAAATTGTTATCCTTTAGTTTACAGTCTCACAACGATTGTTTGAACTGAACTCACATGCTTGTCGTGCAAGGAATATGCTGCAGAAGAATGACTAATAAGATGTAAAACATTAGTTTTATAACAAGAACGGCTTATTATTTTTAATTGAGTTACATTTATGCATGGATGCTGAGATGTTAATACCCAAGATACGACCATCGTGTACAAAACCTTGATTTCTGTTGTTCAGCCCTGAAACCCCCCTTGAACATTGCTAGAGTTGATTGGAAAACAAAATGATGAGATCTTCAAATTGGTTGGTATTCAAGTGCCTCAACAAGGAGGAATGTCATATCAGATCTTGTCTTGAAAGCCCAAAGATAAGGTATGTCCAAGAAGTCTATGAGGGTGTGAGAATATTTTTTTTAACACTTTAAAATTTTAAATTTATCTTTAGATTTGATTCATTTGGCATTTTATTTATTTACATGGACATGGTCTTATTTAATTCGTTTGACCTCTCCCACTAACCTCGGTTAGTGTAATTACATCAGCACAAAGGCTGAATACCCTTGATTAACCATCAGACAACCTCTTTGAAACAGAAGAGCGTGACTCACAATGACATGAATTGTACATGAAAGAAAATAAAGTTACAAGCATGCAATCTATTTTTTTGGAATTTTCTGATATTTGTTTCATTTTTATTGATTTTTAAATCCATTTGCTCATTTTTTTTGGTATTTTAAAATCATTGATTTCATTTTTTAAATTATTTTCGTCATTTATTTATTAAAATTATGATTATGTGGATTAAATAATATTTTCATTTATTCATTTGATTTAAACGGTGATTAACTTAAGGTGGATCAAAACAACATGAGACATGACTTGTTTGTTATTTTTATGTTATTAAAAATTAAATAACAATGTTTGTGAAATATTTTGTTAAGGATGGTTGAAAAATTGATTGATTTTGATTAAGAACTCACGTGGTGAAGAGTTTAAAATAAACGTGACACTACGTGTAACTATGCATATAGTATGTGATTAAGTGAATAAAATTGGCTCAATAGGCCCATTAAACATCACGTGCAAGGGTACACCACAGGCCAGCCCATTAACTATCATGAGGCTCATTAAGCATTAAGTGATATAGTCGTTTCATATATCATAACATGGAAGGTACAAGTCGGGCCCAATAAGCAATTTGGGGCCCAATAAGGAATTTGGCCCAATAAGAAAGTCTGATAGACCTTGCTTAGGACTTGAGAAAAATCCAATTGTGCCTTGCACAATATTTTTTAGGGCTGCCTTGCAGACCCCTTTTTCCCAGACTGCCTTGCAGTCCCAGAGACTTGCTCTGTGTGAAGTCTCCAAAATTCCTCCCCTTTGGCTTGGGTGCCCCCCTCCTTTTATAGTGGGAGGAGGAGGGACCAAGTCCGGAGCATGTGTGTACCTCCCCTGGAGGTCTTGCATTCTTCACAGAGGGTTTTATCAAATTTTATCGGGAAAATCACTTTGGCATTTTGCACATTGGCCCTCCCCTTTCTTCTTCTTTCTATTTTTTTCTTTCCATTTTTGTTTGGCCCCCTTCCCGGTCTGCCTCTGTGCGAAACAGAGCAAGGGGAAGGGAGGCACACAACGCGTGGCCTCCTTCCTCCTCCTTGCTTCTTGCTCGGCGGCGACCAGGAAGCAGGGCGGCGACGACGGCTGTGGTTGGCAACGGCGGCGGTGCACCAGGGCGGCGACGACGGCGCACCAGGGTGGCCGCGGCGGCGCGCTGGGCCACGGCGGTGGCAGCAGGGTCGGGAGGCAGCGGCGGCGAGCCGGCCGCTGATGGAGACGGTGGGGGGAGGGCCTGGTGACGACGACATGGGCCAGCAGTGGCGGCATCCCCTCCTCTACCTCTTCTTCTCCCTCTCGCCGCAGGGGGGCCAGCCACAGAGGTGAGGAGATAACGGCCAAGGACAGAGGTAAGATCCCCCGCCCCTCTTTCCTTTGATTTCCTGTTTGCTTATTCTGCTTGTTCTCTTTTCCCTTTTTCCGTTTCTTCCTTGCAGGAAGCCAGACAGAATTCTGGCGCAACAAATGCTCCCCACGCGGCAGAGGGCCAATGCCATATCACCGGGCGACTGTCGCGTGCATTTTCCTGTGATCATTCAGTGGTTCATGTTGTTAGAATTCATGTCATTTGCATTTTCCAGCATATAGTAACATTTTCCTTTCGTTTCTGCCAATGCCCAGACAACTATGGATTCACGCCGGGGTTCTCGGGGAGGCCGAGGCCGTCTCCCTCATGGCCGAGGACGAGGCCGTTCTACTGTTTGTGCTGGCTCGCCGAGTCCCTCCACATCTCGTCGGAAGATGCCTTTTATGGAGCCCACATTGGTGACACCTGAGAAGCTTTTTGACTTGGATCGAGGTTATGCCCGAATTGCACTATCGCACCTCGACACAACGTCTGGCGATTCGGTGCCTATCGACCCAAGCTGGATATTTTATTGTGACAGACATTTCTACTTTTAGCGTCCTGTTGATTACCCTCGGCATCTTCCCTCGGATGAATCTGTTATGGCATTTGTGTCTTCATATGCTTGGCCGGGTGATGATGACGACGGTCCCATCCCTTTGACTCGCGCTCAGAGGCTTGCTCTGGAGGGCGTTATTCTTTCTGATTGTGACAGTCTGGAGGGTTTGTTTTCATATGCATATCCAGCTTTTCCTTGGCACGACATATCGTCTGAATGAGTTACCTTCAGCAAAGCAATTTGGCACGTACTTCCAGTTGACAGGTGCACATAGCATTTCTCGTTCTTTACAGGCAGCTTCATGGATGATAGCAGGTGGGGGCCGGGCCCCAGTTTCTAGCCACAGGACTGGTCTCTTTTTGACCGCAGCTGATGAGCCTTCTGAGCAGACCCCTTACAGTGGCCAGTGTATTTTACAAGATATTTTGCAGAGCAGGAAACCCAGCTGGTATGATAAACTGAGTGTAAGAAGGTCACATATCCCTCGCCCCGGGGCGACAGAGTGGTTGCAGTATGTGATTTAGCATTATCGCCATATGCTTGACCTTGTGGGTATTCGTCATGCAGTGACGGCAGCACTTTACAGATATCCATGTTATACTGGTTTGATTCAGGCTGTGGCAGAGCGGTACAATCCCAGATGGAACACTATTTGTACTGCAGAGGGCGAGATTTCTATAGACTTGTGGGCTTTCCATCGTATCTCAGGGCTTCCCATTGTAGGTGAACCTTATGAAGAGGTCGTTTTGGATGATTTCCATAGAGATTCCACTGATGGCCAGGGTCACTATGTGCTGGAGTTTTGCTATAGATATCTGAGGGCCTGACATGACTTAGCCAAGGCACGCCATTTTGCTTCCGCCGCTGATGGCACTGATGGCGTCAGCACCTCTTCTACTGAAACTTGGGTGAGATATTTTTATAGTGGTCCTTTTTGTTATGTGAATGAATTTGCTCGAGCTGGGGGGACCCGCCATGACATGTATGAGATTCCTCGAGAGGAGCTCCCTGCATTTCCCGATATATTTGAGTCTCCGCACCAGACAGAGAACCCATAGAAACTTGATGAGATCACACATCTGGCCGCCTATTTAGCCTACTGGTTGTGCACTTTTGCCATGCCTCTTTGCGATGAGTCTCTTTTACGTCCAGAGGTTATTTACCCAGCCTGCTGTCTAGCGTGTGGGTGTCAGCTGGATTTGGCTCCTGCTGCCTTGGCATGTATTTATCATTCTCTTGGCATCTTATCCTCACATGCTCAGTGATGGGGGACGGGAAGGGGGGGGGGGGGGGGAGGAACGGAGGAGGGCCGGAATCCACTGGAGGAGGGGGGGAGAGAAGGGGGGATAGGGGCGCACTCGTCTGGGCGGGAAACCTAAGCCATCTCTTTTTTTTTCTTCTCTGCATTCAATACCCAAAACGTAGGGGGGGGTTACATATATTTAAAGGGGATGGGAGCCCACATGGTCTTTTCTCACCTACCAAGGACCCAAAAGACCAAAATACCCCTTTCTAAATACATAAAACTTTAAAAGAAAAATTACATCAAGTGGGCCTCTAATGGGCCAAACAAAATAAACAAATGGCCCATGGCTCCTTTGGTGTAGCTTTATGATTCCCATCATTCTCCCTTGGTTTGAGAAAACTCGTCCTCGAGTTTTGAAGTGTTGCAATATCCATACAAGATGCAGGGGAATAGCAAAGTCATGTACTAGCAAAATCGCCGTAGGGATATCCAACCCAATATGTCTTCTGAAAAGTTGCACTCTGCATAGAATGTGTGTGTCAAGATCACACCATATCATATCATAGTTGCACTGATCTCTCGTAGAATCTTGCAGATTGCTGATAGCTATCAATGACGAACTTATCTCAAATACATCATCACATATCAAATGAAGTCCATACTCGACGAACAAGTCTTGATCCCAAGCTTCAACACGAACAGTCTTCACACATACACGCTCAGTAATAGTCACCAACTCCAATGGTTTTTCATCAATCACAGTCTTCTCTGGAAGCACTGGTTTGGCAGCAGTAGAAATATACTTGGGAAAAGAAAATTTGCCTCCTAAATGTGGTGGCTGGATAATGCACCTAGACTGGTTTGAGTCAATGACAACATGTTTCTTTTCCAACCACTCTTTTCTCAAAGTAATGTAGGATCTCGAGGGATCAATAGTGCACCATGCTCCATCAAAATATTTAACTGATTTCATATGAGTTTTATCTAAAAATTTTAGATGAAACTCTACAAAAGCTTGATCACCATTGATGATCAGTCTGTCTCCATGTAATTTTAATTAATCATATATTTATTTTGGTGATTAATAAAACCATGTCAAAGATTACTAACACATATTCCATAAGTTTTGAGCACAGGAAATACTACAGGAAAATCAAGCAAATTTGGTAAGTATTACCTTTCTGAAGCAATATTAAGTTCAGCATGAAATTTCTCTAAATCCACATCGACTTTCCTTATGCTACAACGATTTCAGTAGAACTATAAAGATTTCATAAGTGCCTTAACGATTTACTCTTAACCTGAAACATCGTTTAGATTTAAACAGAAATTGTTCCCGTAACGATTTGCTCATCGCAACGATTTCTTTAGTCATCGTAACGATTTGCTCATCGTAACGATTTCTTTAGTCATCGTAACGATTTGCTCATCGCAACGATTTCTTTAGTTATCGTAACGATTTGCTCATCGTAACGATTCCTTTAGTCATTGTAACGATTTGCTCATCGCAACGATTCCTTTAGTCATCGTAACGATTTGCTCATCGCAACGATTTCCTTAGTCATCGTAACAATTTGCTCATCGCAACGATTCCTTTAGTTATCGTAACGATTTGCTCATCGCAACGATTCCCTAAGTCATCGTAACGATTTGCTCATCGCAACGATTTCTTCGGATATTGTAACGATTTGCTCATCGGAACGATTCCTTAAGTCGTCGTAATGATTTGCTCATCGCAATGATTTGTTCGAATGATCGCAACGATTTGCCCTCACAACGATTTGATAAGTGATCGCAACGATTTGCCCTTACAACGATTCGATAAGTGATCGCAACGATTTGCCCTCACAACGATTCGATAAGTGATCACATCGATTTGGTCTCGCAACGATTTCTTTAATGATTGAAACGACTTGCTTTCGTAACGATTCCTTTAGTGATCATAACGATTTGGTCTCACATCGATTTTCTAAGTAAGAATAACGATTTGATCTCTGTATCGATTCAATAAGTTACATAACGACTTGATCGCTGACCATAACGACTCATGCATAACGATTTGCTTACAAAAGTCACAACGATTTGTCTCTACATCGATTTGGTTGTTAGTGCATCAGCGTGCTTATGAGCGCACAACGATTTTCATGAATATCAACTCATTTGCATATAGCGATTTCATAGAATATAACGATTTGCCTTTCGAGCTGATTTTTGAATTTGTTGAAAAGTCAAAGTCGTCTCGTATATCTTTTTGACAGCAATGCATTTATTATGATAGTACGTATCTCTGCATGCATACAGATGATATCATGACTATTCTCTATGCATCCTTTTTGAACAGAAAAATGGCATTACTATTTTGGTGAATGTTCACACCAACGATGACTGACAACAAGAGACAGCCTAGTTGTCTACTGTTCTAGCATTTAATATATGCAGGTCACTGACAGCTCTAGTGATACAACGTTGGACAAAATAGAAGCCAAAGGATATTACAGAAGATCTTATCTCTTTACGTGCATGAAAAGATAAGAGACTGTTGACTGGAAGCTTCCAAGTGTCAAGCAGTCTAACGTAAACAAAGCGTAGAGACAACGGACTTCTCAACGTTCAAATTTCAAACAAGAGATATATAAGCAAGAGTGAAACTCCAGAGAAGATAACTTTTAGAGACATCGCTTCCAACCAACTGTGTTCAAAGTTCTCTACGAGTTCTCCAGAAAAGAGCCTAGCCTCATTCCCATTAGCTTCAGCTCTTTGCTCTCTGCGTTCTGTGTAGATTCTATGATAGAGAGCCTTTGTACTAAGAAGACACTGTCCTGCACATCTTGTTCTTCTTGGTTCTTGCTTCGGGTCAAGCACTTGTTCTATTAGCTTGATCTAGGGGCACCCCTTCATTTCATTCTGTGCCTTGTTCCCTTCTGTAGGAAGGAAGACCTGGTGATATCCAGGGTGGTGGTGTTCCCTTCGTTTAGAAGGAAGACCTGGTGGGTACTAGGGTGTTGTTCCTCTTCGGGTTGTGAAAAGAAGACCAGCTGAGCTGGGTGCTGTAGTGTCCATAGGGGGACTATACCCTAGATAGTGAAATCCTGAGTTGTTGCTCAGGGACTGGACGTAGGATTCCTAAGGAGAGGAGGTCCGAACCAGGATAATTCCTTGCATTGTGTGATTGATTTTTGTGTGTTTGTTGTTTACACTAACCTTCATCGAAGAATATTTTTGTATGCATGTTTAAGTACAGGTATTAGCTAAACAAATTTTTAAAGACCCATTCACCCCCCTCTGGGCTTGTCAACTGGGCAACAACCATCAATGATAATCCCTCCAGTTTGCAATAAATTATCAACAATAGCCTGAGAAATATAATTGTTCTGATCCTCCTCATTGAGTACTATCTTTGTCGGCTTCTCATTTGGTAGACGAACGAGAAAGCTAAAATTCATGTTGCATATGTGTAAGAGATTACCCAGATTGAGACTAATAGTATGGAGGCAGAGGGATTGCTGTAGGGCGTGGGCCGCTGAATGGCTGGAATTCGTCGTGACGATCACAACGACGCGAACGGCTCGTCAAACCGAGCTCGGACGAGTCCTCCACACTGGCGGTGCAATAAGAACCTTAGTGCACCGTCGTGCACTGTAGTAAACCGGACCGGGTGGGGGGGGGGGGGCAAACCAGCTGACCCGGCCCCCCTTTTAAAGAGGTTCGATTTCCTCCTTCCTCCTCTCCCCTATCCCTCACGCAAGGGGGGAGGCGGAGGAAGGGAAGTGGAGCTACAACGGATCCGATGGCGGGGAGTGGCGTCGCCGGCAGGGAACGAGGTTGCCGGCGGCGACGTTGGCGGACGGCGTGTTCGGCGGCGGCAGTCCCAGTGGACGCGACCCCTCTTCTCTCCTCTTCCTTTTTTGTCGAAGCTGTGAGGGGGGGGGGGGGTTTGCGCAGAGGGAGGACGGCGCGGGCTTCCGGACGCGGGGGGAGTGGTCGACGCCGGGGAAGAGCGGCGCTGGGGGGGGGAGGTCAGAACTGGGAGGTCGCGGGGATGGGGGAAGAGAGAGCGGGGAACAGGAGGGGGAGCTCGGGGTGGGGACTCGGCGCAGGGGTTTCCGGATGGGGGGGGGGGTGAGCGGTGGCTTCCGTTGTGACTGGTTGGGGGGGGGGGTTCGCGGTGGGGGGGGGGTGCTGCGGCGAGAGGGGGATCCGTGCAGGGAGTTCGGCGATGGGGGGTTCTGCGCAGGGGGTTTCCTGGGGATGGAGGGTCCGGCAGAGAGGGAGACCGAGAAGAGCAGGGAAGGGAGAGATGAAAGGAGAAGATAGAAGGGGGGATCGCAAGTTTGCTCTGATACCAGATTGATGGGGACGGGAAGGGGGGGGGGGGGGGGAGGAACAGAGGAGGGCCGGAATCCACCGGAGGAGGGGGAGAGAGAAGGGGGACAGGGCGCACCCATCTGGGCGGAAACCTAAGCCATCTTTTTTTTTTTTTTTCTTCTCTGCATTCAATACCCCAAAACGTAGGGGGGGTTACATATATTTAAAGGGGATGGGAGCCCACATGGTCCTTTCTCACCTACCAAGGACCCAAAAGACCAAAATGCCCCTTTCTAAATACATAAAACTTTAAAAGAAAAATTACATCAAGTGGGCCTCTAATGGGTCAAACAAAATAAACAAATGGCCCATGGCTCCTTTGGTGTAGCTTTATGATTCCCATCACTCAGCCCCGGGACAACACTATATTGATGGCTACTCATTATGTCAACACATGGGCACATTGCTTGTTACCTAGCCGCCTCCCTGCAAGGGATATCCGAGATGTTTCTATTCCCACCATTTTTAGATTTATAGATCAGCTGGATGGAGATGGTGATAGTCTTCTTTCTTCTGCCCGAGATGCATTGGGCTTTGTTCCTGTCAGAGCGACCAGGAAGTTGAGTTTTGATCATTCTTCACTTGATTTCAGACCTTTTTCGGACTACTCATCTTCTGGGAGCCAGGTTGGTTTGATCCATGGACACAGCAGGTGGTGCATGATTTTGCCGAGAGATGCCTTCGCTTGAGCTGGATACAATGCACCCGCCCTGGGGTATTGACTTTTAGGCGGGGTCAGACTGCTATTTTGGAGCCTTATTATCTGCACAGGTTTGCAAGAAACTTTGGTTATGATCAGCGAATTCCTTTAGGCTTTGAGTTTCTAGGCTTGTCCCGTGCTCCGCGGCAACGGAATGTTCACTTGCAAATTTGCATTTGGTGGAATTTATTTCAGCAAGAGGCTTCTACTATAGATGTTCCAATTTTACCTCCTTCTCAGCGAGGGGATGTGTCACTGAAATATGCCGACTGGTGGCCAGCCACGGAGGTAGCTTCACACAGCGTTCCGCTGCCCTTCGTCATGTTGAGAGAGATTATTTGCGTCGACTGGACCGCCCTCATTTCCATATCAGGGAGAGATATTTGAAGAAGCATTTTTCTGACTTAGCCACCCAAGTGACAGAAGCTTTTAAGGAAAGGGACAAGTTGCAGAAGCGCCCCTTAGACCAGCCTGATGTAGACAGACGGGATGATTCTCATCTAGCAGTTAGAAAGCCTTTGAGAAAGAGGACTCGCTCCAGTGCAGGCTCATCTCAGCACATCTATGCGTGGTGGCCGGATTTTCTCAAGGCTTGTGGGCTTTGCCAGAAGGCCCCGATGAGTTCCTTATTGCCCCCTGAATCATTTAATGCCGATCTTGGACAGCAATGGATAGAGTTTTTTAGTGAGACACTCATTTCTTTTGGACCTCGTCGAGAGGCATTTCTTATCAAGCGGGCCCGCTGCCTAGACGATGTGTGGACTGCCATGTCTTCTGCTGCTAGGGAGTTGGGACTTTGTGTGAGCACCATGGTCCCGCATCCTCCCCAATTTCTTCTTGAAGGTACGGGCATCATATATCATTTATTTTATTGCTTTCAGCTTCTTGGATTGGAACCGTCCTTGTTTCTTTATTTTGAATGACACAAGACTCTTTAGTCATAACATGGAGGTTCCTGCCCATGTCGAGTCACCTGAGGCTTGTGCAGGTTCCGTCCCCGAGACAACTGGGTCCCCTGGTGGCGCAGGTAGAGAATTTCATCGCCATCCTTCTTTCCTTTGACATATATATTTGTTACATGTTTTGATCTCATCTCATCATTGTCTATGTATGTAGATGGGATGCCTTTCTCTCCTCATATCTCAATGCAAGTGACTTCTCCTGATGCAAATCATACTGGTGACTAGCAATCATCCCCAAATTTGTCCATTTTCTTTTGATTTGTTGATTTCCATACACATATTTGTTTATGCTCTTTTCTTTTCCTTTTGACTTTCATAGAGCCTGTAGAGTCATTGTTGAGCTCTCTTCAATCCATTGATCAAGATGATGCACTTTTACCCTCAGTCCCAGAGACTCATAAAGAGCTCCCCAAGGATGATGACATTGATGATTGGGATTATGAGTTGGACGTGACCGATATCCCAATCCTGGATCCAAACTGGGATCTTTCAATGGAAAACCCTGATGATCCATGCTTCAGTAAGTTGTGCTTTCCTCATGTCATCGGCCCGTCCGATATTTTCAAATGTGACTATATCTTGTTTCTCTTTAGGTATTCCCTTTGATGATTTGATGGAGATGATGCGAGACCCCTGCCTGCCATAAATGAAGAGGTACCCCAGGCTACCACCATTGTTGTTGAGTCGATTGCGGCTGACGCTGCCCCTTCTCTCTATGTTGAAGGTATTTCGGCTTTCAATGATTACTACCCACCTTTAAATTTTATTTCATTCATTTTTTCTTTCTACATTTGCATGCACCTATGCTTTTCCCCATGTTTTGCAAGCCACACCCGATCAAGGCAATCCCTTGTCTGTGTCAGTTTCTATTGCATTAAGTGAAGGTAAAAATGAGCTTCCAACGCCTTTCCCTCTATTGTTGGATTCTTCTGTGCCCCACGAGGAAACGGGGATTCCTGATAAGCCCTCGTCTCAACCTTCTGAACCAGGTATATACACACATTCTTTTGACTTCCATTGTCTCTTATGACTTTTGATGCTTGCTATCTTGCTATTGGCTTTCTGTTCTGCTTTTCAGGGTCGCTTGGACTTTGTTTTCTCTTCTTCTTTTGTTTATATATCTCTCTTTTCATGCTTTATAGCCACGACCATCCAGGGCGACCCATCGCCTAAGCCAACCCTTGGAGTTACAAATAATGATGAAGGTGGTTCTTTTGCACCCTTGCCCCTGCCTTGGACCTCCCAGCGGCTGCAACAGAAGCAGAGGTCCTTGCCAAGCCTTCTGAGTGTCTTTTAGGTAATGTACTTTTCTCATTTCAAGCCTGCTATAAATCTTTATCATGATAATGACATTTCCCCCGCATGGTCTTTTGGATGCAGAGAATTCAGGAGCGACCTCACCCTTGCCTGCTAGCGAGCCCGACTCCTCAGAGACCTGCGTGATTTTGGGTGACCATAGTGAGAGTACTGAGCCTTTATCGGGCGAGACCCAACAGCTTTCTGTTGCCTTTGAGATTGCTTGTGACGCTACCGAGGTGTCTTCACATCCTTCTCTAGCCACCTCAGGTCTCTTCTTGCCCCATATTCCCTCGGATTCTTTTCTTGCTCATTATTTAAAATGAATTGAACTCTTGTGCTTCTGAATGTGCACGATTGGACCGATCCCCACGGGCTCTTGAGGTCTTGGAGGCTCGGCTAGCCGCTCTTCGTAGTGAGGCCATTGGTACTGCTGGCCAAATTTCCATGGTGTGGGACCAGCATACCTCTCTTCTCTCTACACAGAGGAAGAGATCAGCTCGTGCGACTCTTCTACGCATGTTAGCATCGTACTTGGACCGATCAGTTACTGAGGATGCGCAGGACTCTGTAGCCTTAGCCACTAGGCTACTTTCTTTGGAGGCGGAGCAAAGGAAGATCCATTCCGCCATCAATGCTTTAGAAGCCGAGGTCGACCTCTTGAGGGCTAGTGCTACTGGAGTATAGACTTACTCAAGAGATGTTGTTCTTTCATATCAGTATCTGTGTTGTGCACTTATTTGATTTCTATTTCTTGGGCTATCCCAGGGGCCCATCTTGGGACTGAGACCTTTATTTGCTATATACATTTCGCTTTTGACTTTCGCCATCAACATGTGATTGATTTTTTTTTTTTTTTGATAACAGGGGTTTTAAGGCTTCCCCCAAAAGCCACTAACTATTTCGCTTAGAGGATTGGGGCTCCTCTGGGGCCACCCATGTTTGTGTTAGAGAATTATGGCTTCTCTGAGTCGTACCTTTGGTGAGGGGATTAAAGTTCCCTCGGGCTTGTGATCTTGATTTTGATTGATTTTTTTTTTCACATTACCAACCCCAGCGCCCTTTTGGGTTTTAACCAGGATTGGCCCCCTCTAGCTTTTTCCAACACGCCCTTGCGGGTTTTCACGTTGAGGGGTTTACCCATTTTTGCATGAGGCCCCCCTTTCGGGTTTTCACCTCAGCCTGGTTTTTCAACTTTTTTGCCCATGATCTATCATGATGGAGTGATAGACCAAGTCCGTCGGGGTACCTCCTTTCTAAGCCCCTATTTTATTTCTTCTTTTCTTTTTTTTCCTTGGTAGGGAATTAAAGGCTTCCCTGAGAGCCGTGAGAATTTGGATTTGGATTTTGGCTGACTTGGCCGACCTTGACGGTGTGTTGGCCAGAAGCTTGGGTTTATGGTCAGTAGGGAATTAGAGGCTTCCCTGAGATCCCTGGATTGAGAATTTGGATTTATGTGGGGTAGGAAATTAGAGGCTTCCCTGAGAGCCATGGGTTGAGAGTTTTGGGTTGATGAATGGTAGGGAATTAGAGGCTTCCCTGAGGGCCATGGATTGAGAATCTGGACTTATGTATGGTAGGGAATTAAAGGCTTCCCTGATAGCCGTGAATATGTTTAGAGGATTGAGGCTCCTCTAGGGCTCGTGATTTGACTTTTGACTGGTCTTGGCGACTTGTTAGCCAAAATGTTTGGATTTTGAGCTTTGGCGGGCCTTAGCGGCTTGTTAGCCAAGGGGTTTGGATGTTGAGCTTTTTGACTTGCCATGACGGCTTGTTAGCCAAAGAAGCTCGGGATTTGACTTTTGATTGGCCTTGACGGCTTGTTAACCAAAAGATATAGATTTTGACCTTTGACTGCCTTGACGGCTTGTTAGCCAAGAGGCCAGGATTTTGAGCTTTTTGACTGGCATTGACAGCTTGTTAGCCAAAGAAGCTCGGGTCTTGACTTTTGACTGGCCTTGGAGGCTTGTTAGCCAAAGATATGGGTTTCGACCTTTGACTGGCCTTGACGGCTTGTTAGCCAAGAGGTCTGGATTTTGAGCTTTTTGATTGACCATGACGGATTGTTAGCCAAAGAAGCTCGGGATTTGACTTTTGACTGGCCTTGACGGCTTGTTAGCCAAAAGACGTGGATTTCGACCTTTGACTGGCCTTGACGGCTTGTTAGCCATTAGGTCTGGATTTTGAGATTTTTGACTGCCCATGACGGCTTGTTAGCCAAAGCTCGGGATTTGACTTTTGATTGGCCTTGACGCTTTTGACCTTTGACTAGCCTTGACAGCTTGTTAGCCAAGAGGTTTTGGATTTTGAGCTTTTTTGACTGGCTTGACGGCTTGTTAGCCAAAGAAGCTTGGGTCATGACTTTTGACTGGCCTTGACGGCTTGTTAGCAAAAAAATATGGGTTTCAACCTTTGATTGGCCTTGACGGCTTGTTAGCCAAGAGGTCTGAATTTTGAGCTTTTTGACTGTCCATAACGGCTTGTTAGCCAAAGAAGCTCAGGGTTTGACTTTTGACTGACCTTGACGACTTGTTAGCCAAAGACATAGGTTTGACTTTTTTTTTTTGGAATGAGAGTTTTTCTCTTTTGTTTGGGTTCTCCTTCTCTCTCTTTCTTCGAGCAGAGTTTGAGTTTCCCACACTTCTTATAAGGCGGAAAGACACAATCATCGTTGTCTCGGTCGTAGCCCCAAATTAGATTGTTCATTTAAATGAACTTAAGGTTTTTCGTCGCATTGGACAACTCTTGTGTCTTTCCTTTTATAAGGAATGGGGATAACTCAATCTCGTTCCTAAGAAAGGTCGAGAGAGTTCCCTCTCTCTCTCTTTTTTTTTTTTTGATATACCAATTGTGATGCCCTTTTTGGATTTCACTACATTAGCCCCTCTTACTTTGCCTGCACACCCTTTCGGTTTTTCATGCAGCGGGGTTTCCTATTTTTGCCTGAGGCGCCCTTTCGGGTTTTCACCTCAGTTGGGTTTTAGGCCTTTTTGCCCTTGATCCATCTTAAAAGAGTGATGAATCAAGTCTGCCGGGGCACCTCGTTTTTAAGCCCCCCCTTTTTTTTTTCTTTTTTATTCATTTGGAAGATCTTGCAGCGAGATCACTTCTGTATCTTCAATGTGTACCGAAGCCGGATCCACTTGTTGCATTGTATAGAGATACTCACACTCAGGAGTATGGTACAATTTCATGTGTCTGCCATTTAAAGGCGGAAACATAACATTTCCCTTTTGGTCGACTACCGTGTAGGCGCCACCTTCAACACTTTGTCGACCACAAATGGACCAAGCCAATTGGCTATGAATTACTTTTGGGTCGAGAGGCCATGACGTCTTTTTGCTTGACCATGACAAGATCTCCCTTTTTGAAAGCTCTTTCTTTCACTAGCTTGTCAAAGCGCGGGACATCCGTGCTTGATAATTTTGCAGACTTAGTATGCAACCAAATATTTTCTTCCAATTTGACAACTCTTCAAGCCGTCTTTCAATTTCGCTCCCCTCGTCAGTAGGGAGCTCATAGTGGAGAGCTACCCTATAAGATGAGAGCTCAATTTCAACAGGGATGACTGCTTCGGTCCCATAGACTAGGGAAAAGGGCGAACATCCTGTAGGAGTTTTGTAGATGGTGCGATAGGCCCATAGAGCTTCATGCATCTTTTCGTCCCAATCGCGCTTTCGACCATTTACCAATTTGACCATGAGCTTGCATAAAGTTTTATTGAAGGCTTCGGCTAACTCGTTGGCTTGAGGGTAATCAACCGTTGATGTCTTCCACTCAATATGAAATTTTGCTATCAATTTGTATATTGTCTGATTTTTGAATGGAGTGCCATTATCAGATATGATTCGACTCTGTACCCCGAATCGATATATGATGTGTGTCGGACAAAGCGAGCCACCACTTCTCCAGTAGTTTCTTTCAAAGGTATGGCCTCAGCCCATCTTGAGAAATAATCTATGGCAGCCAGTATGTATTTGTATCCCTTGGATGATGTGGGGAGGGGACCCACTATGTCCATTCCCCATTCAGCAAATGGCCATGTAGGTGTTGTTGGATGGAGTTTGCTTGGCGGTTTTCTTGGCACGGGCTCATAAGCCTGGCATTGGGGGCAGGTTCGAGCAAACTGCTCGCAATCTGCAAACATTGTGGGCCAAAAGAAGCCTTTGCTTTTTATGTTGATTTTCATTTTTGAGCCCGATTGGTGGGCTCCACATAGTCCGGCATGTACCTCTCGCATGACCATCTTGGCTTCTTTCGGGGAGAGGCATCTCAGCAGTACCGACTTATCCTTTTCAGGTGTGTACTTATATAATATGCCATTTATCAATTTGTAGGAAGCAGCTCTTCGCAGCAATTGCACTCGCTCCCCTCTTTTGTCTGGTAGCCAACCATTTTTTATCTTGATAATGGGAATACACCAATCATCTTCTTCTTGACTTTCATTTTCTTCAATGCATTTGCCTCAAAGGTTGTCAAACCATTATGGCGATTCAAGGTGCTTGGAAGTATCTTCTGTTTTTTATGGTAATTCCCAGTTCACCTTCCGGGGAAGTTTAAGGGCGGATGCGAGTTTGGCCAATGCGTCAGCCTGCGAGTTTTGACTTCTTCTGACATGTTCTATTTTGAAGTGGTAGAACCTGTTGCTGAGTCTTGTAACTACCTCAAAATAGGCTTTCAATTCTTCTTTTCAGACTTCAAAAATACCCAACATTTGTTTGACGACCAGCAATGAATCGCCAAATACTTCAATACATCTTATGCCCATTTCTAGGACGATTTCCAAGCCAACTATGAGGGCTTCATATTCTGCTTCATTATTTATGAGGGATTCCATTAGAGCACATGAGTAATGCAATATCCCTTTTTCAGGGGTCATGAAGAGAATTTCTGCCCCTGCCATATTTGTTGATGTGCCATCAGCCTTCAGAGAAGCTCGTGCAGCCCCCTCAAAATATAATTGCCAATATTCAACTTGAGTTTCTTGTACTTCATAAGTTTCTTGAGCAGGGAGCACCTCCTCATCAATCAATTCTGTATTCAGAGGGGAGTCTTTTGGCACTGGATGAGTTGTTAAGCACTCTGCCATGCGCTGCCTCCCTTTTTTTTCTTTTCTTTCTCTCTTTTTTTTTTCTTCTTTTTTATTTTTTTATTTTAAAGCTAGTAATACCTCGAGTGATGCACACATGGCCGCAATTAAAGGCTTGCCCTTGATAGGTGCCCCCAGCATAGGAGGATTGAGCAAATATTGATTTTGTCAAGGACTTTTTGACATTCATCGTCCCATATGAATGGGGCTCCTTTCTTTGTTAGTTTATGTAAGGTGATACCTTCCATTCTTGCTCTCGGAAGGATAATCCTTTTCTTGAATTTTCTTTGGGGTTTTGAACGACCCTTATTTCATTTGTGGAGAGATCTTTGTCCATCTGGGTGTCATTCTCATCCATCATTGTTTCAATTATTGGAAGCTTTATGTTGACCATATTTACAACATAGTAAATTGCGGGACCTTCCCGTGTCTCCATGGACGGATCTAGGGTGTAATGAGTGGGGTCCTGTGAACCCACTCATTTTTTTTTGAAATGACCCTATAAATTGAGGATTTGATAAATTTTTATATAAGAGGTGACCCCACGGGAACGACCAGGAGTGACATCACGAGTACCTAGCGTCCTAGAAATATGTTAGAGTCATAGTTAGTCTTTTGCTTTATTTCAATGTAATTGGGCCCTATAGATTGGCTCTGATATTAGTGGTTGTAACTAGACATTTGAAAGATTATTAATGAAATGAATTATCTTTAGTATTTATTCTTGTCCAATGGTTTGATGTCTAGTACTCGCTCTATACCGTTCACTTGCAACTGCCTCACGTTCCGATATTTCGCGTCGAGGCGTGACAGCGGACAGGGAGGAGGCGCGCGACCTCCTCCTCCTCTCTTCTTCGCTTAGCCGGCAGTGGCGGGAGCTTGCAAGGGCGACAGCAGTGGCTCCTGTGGCTTCCTCCTGCGGCGGCGAGCAGAGGCAGGGGCGCAGCTGCAGCTCTCTGGGGAGGCACCGGCACGTGCCTGGGGCTACGACGGTCGTCGCGCTCAAGGGAGGCGGCAGTAGCTGCCGCGGCCAGGGGAGGCAGTGGCGCATGCTCAGGGCGCCAGCGGCTGTTGAGCTCACCGGGGGGATGGTGCGGCTTGCTGTGCAGGGCGATGGTGGCTGCACCAAACTGCAATGGTGGAGATAAGGTCCCCTCCCCTTTTTTGCTTTCTTATTTTTCTTCTCTTCTGTCTTCTTTTTTTTTGGGCAAAAATCGGCACAACAAATGTCCCCCACGAGACTGGCGTCCGAGAGTGAAGCATAGGTCGACTGTCTTGTGTGAACCTTTTCAACTGTATTTTAGCACATGTTGCCCTTCAAAGGGTCCACTTCATCTATTTTGCCAATGCATTTCGACTATTTTGACTTTCTTGAGATCTATGGTGGAGATGTCATATTTGTGAACTTGAGATGTCGCAGCTTATGACATACTTACAGTAAACTTCTCATTTCTTTTAGACTTGCAGTGCCATGGACCATTATCTCATACATGTATTTGATATGACAACAATGCCAAAATTCATCTTTATGTATCGAGAATTATGACTTTGCCACCATATATTTCTTTTTTCAGGCTGCTTTATCCTTAAATTTTTTTTTTTCGCTCTTCTTTAGCAAAATCTGATCTTCTGTTGCTTTGGACTTGCAGAGTTGGACCAACTCGCTTATGCATGACAGAGTTGTTCGTGCCATTCTTTTGCACAGATTGACCTTCTGAGGGCAGGCGACACGGAGCATAGAGTTGCTTGAGGGATGTTGTTTTTAGCATCAGCACATACTATCTATTCATTTTGACTTCTCCTTTTTGGGCTATCCCAAGGGCCTGTCTTGGGACGAGGACTTTTTTTTGCTATATACACGGGTTTCTGTGTTTCACCATCAACATGTGATCTTTATTGATAACAGGGGTTTTAAGGCTTCCCCAAAGCCGTGAGGTATTTCACTTAGAGATTAGGGCTCCTCTGGGGCCATAACATGCTTGTGTTAGAGATTAAGGCTTCTCTAGGGCCATAATCTTGATGAGGAGATTTGAGGCTCTCTCGGGCTTTGTTTGATTGAGAGAATTGAGGCTCCCTCCGGCACATATTTAGATTGAGAGGATTGAGGCTCCTTCAGGCACGTATTGGGTGTGAGGATTGGGCTCCCTCGGCTACGTATTTTGGTTGAGAGGATTGAGGCTCCCTCGGACACGTATTTGGGTTGAGAGGATTGAGGCTCCCTCGGGCACGTATTTTGGTTGAGAGGATTGAGGCTCTCTTGGGCACGTGACTTTGGGTGAGAAGATTGAGGCTCCCTAGGGCACCTATTTTGGGTGAGAGGATTGAGGCTCCCTCGGGCACATGATTTGGGTGAGAGGATTGAGGCTCCCTCGAGTGCATATTTGGGTGAGAGGATTGAGACTCCTTCGGGCACATATTTGGGTAAGAGGATTAAGGCTCCCTCGGGCACGTATTTTGGTTGAGAGAATTGAGGATCCCTCGGACACATATTTGAGTTGAGAGGATTGAGGCTCCCTCGGGCACGTGATTTGGGTGAGAGGATTGAGGCTCCCTCGGGCACATGATTTGGGTGAGAGGATTGAGGCTCCCTCGGGCTCGGGCACGTGATTTGACTTTTGGCTGGTCTTGGGGACTTGTTAGCCAAAAGACGTAAATTTTGACTTTGCCGGCCATCATGGATAGGGAATGTCCATAACAATGCGGCTGGCAGATTTTACTCTTTTTTTTTTTTTCTTCTTTTTTTTTGTTCACATTACCAACCTCAGCGCCCTTTCGGGTTTTTGCCAAGATTGGTCCCCTCTAGCTTTTTCCAACACGCCTTTGCAGGTTTTCGCGTTGAAGGGTTTACCCATTTTTGCCTGAGATGCCCTTTCGGGTTTTCACCTCAGTCGGGTTTTAGACCTTTTTGCCCTAGATCGATCATGATGAAGTGATAGACCAAGTTCGTCGGAGCTCCTCCTTTTTAAGCCCCTATTTATTTTATTTATTTCTTTTTTTTTAGAGAATTAAAGGCTTCCCTAAGGGCCATGAGGCTTTGAATGCGGTAAGGAATTAAAGGCTTCCTTGAGAGCCGTGGGATTTGGATTTTAATTGGGTTGGCCGATCTTGATGGTGTGTTGGCCAGAAGCTTGGGTTTATAGTCGGTAGGGAATTAAAGGCTTCCCTGAGAGCCATGGATTGAGAATTTGGATTTATGTACGTTAGGGAATTAGAGGCTTCCCTGAAAGCCATGGATTGATAATTTGGGTTTATGTGTGGTAGGGAATTATAGGCTTCCCTGAGAGCCATGGATTGAGAATTTGGATTTATGTATGGTAGGGAATTAGAGGATTCCCTGAGAGCCGTAAATTGTGAGTTTGAGTTCATGTATGGTAGAGAATTAAAGGCTTCCCTGAGAGCCATGGATTGAGAGTTTGGATTCAGGTATGGTAGGGAATTGGAGGCTTCCCTGAGAGACATAAATATGTTTAGAGGATTGAGGCTCCTCTAGGGCTCGTGATTTGGCTTTGACCATGACGACTTGTTAGCCAAACCTGGATTGACGACTTGTAGCCAAAAGACCTGGATTTTGACCTTTGACTGACCTTGACGGCTTGTTAGCCAAGAGGTCTGGATTTTTTTGAGCTTTTTGGCTGGCCTTAATGGCTTGTTAGTCAAAGAAGTCCAGGATTTGACTTTTGACTGGCCTTGACGGCTTGTTAGCCAAAAGACATGGATTTCGACCTTTGACTGACCTTGATAGCTTGTTAGCCAAGAGGTTAGGATTTTGAGCTTTTTGACTAGCCTTGATGGCTTGTTAGCCAAAGAAACTCGGAATTTGACTTTTGACAGGCCTTGACGGCTTGTTAGCCAAGAGACATGAGTTCGACCTTTGACTGGCCTGGACGGCTTGTTAGCCAAGAGGTCTGGATTTTGAACTTTTCGACTGGCCTTGACGGCTTGTTAGCCAAAGAAGCTTGGGATTTGACTTTTGACTGGCCCTGACGGCTTGTTAGCCAAAAGACGTGGATTTTGACCTTTGACTGGCCTTGACGGCTTGTTAGCCAAGAGGTCTGGATTTTGAGCTTTCTGACTAGCCTTGACGGCTTGTTAGCTAAAGAAGCTCGGGTTTTGACTTTCGACTGACCTTGATGACTTGTTAGCCAAAAGACATGGATTTGACCTTTCTTCTTCTTTTTTTTTGGAATGAGAGCTTTCTCTTTTGTTTGGGTTCTCCTCCTCTCTCTTTCTTCGAGCAGAGTTCGAGTTTCCCACACTTCTTATAAAGGCGGAAAGACACAATCATCGTTGTCTCGGTCGTAGCCTCTGAATTTGATTATTCATTCGAATGAACTTAAGGGTTGTTTCGTCATTGACAACTCTTGTGTCTTTCCTTTTATAAGGAATGTGGGACAACTCAATCTCACTCTAAGAAAGGTCGAGAGAGTACCCTCTTTCTTCTTCGTTTTTTTGATATACCAATCGTGATGGCCTTTTTGGGTTTTCACCACAATTAGCTCCTTCTTTCTTTTGCATGCACGCCCTTTCGTGTTTCATGCAGCATGATTTCCCATTTTCCTAAGGCGCCCTTTCGGGTTTTCACCTCAGCTAGGTTTTAGGCATTTTTGCCCTTGATCTATTTTAAAAGAGTAATAGATCAAGTCTTCCAGTGCACCTCGTTTTTAAGCCCCCCTTTTTTTTATATATATTCATTTGGAAGATCTTGCAGCAAGATCACTTCTATATCTTCAGTGTGTACCGAAGCGGATCCACCTGTTGTATTGTGTAGACGTACTCACACTCGGGAGTATGGTACAATTTTATGTGTCTGCCATTTAAAGGCGGAAACATAACATTTCCCTTTTGGTCGACTACCGTGTAGGTGCCACCTTCAAACACTTTGTCGACCACAAATGGGCCAAGCCAATTGGCTATGAATTTACTTTTGCGTCGAGAAGCCATGACGTCTTTTTGCTTGACCATGACAAGATCTCCCTTTTTAAAAGCTCTTTCTTTTACTAGCTTGTCAAAAGCGCGGGACATCCGTGCTTGATAATTTTGAAGTCGTTGGTATGCAACCAAATGTTTTTCTTCCAAATTTGACAACTCTTCAAGCCTTCTTTCAATTTCGCTCCCCTCGTCAGTTGGGAGCCCGTAGTGGAGAGCTACCCTATAAGATGAGAGCTCAATTTCAAGAGGAATGACCGCTTCGGTCCCATAGACTAGGGAAAAGGGCGAGCATCCTATAGGAGTTTTGTAGACGGTGCGATAGGCCCATAGAGCTTCATGCATCTTTTCGTCCCAATCGCGCTTTCGGCCATTTACCAATTTGACCATGAGCTTGCATAAAGTTTTGTTGAAGGCTTCGGCTAACCCGTTGGCTTGAGGGTAATAAACCGTTGATGTCCTCCACTCAATATGGAATTTTGATATCAATTTGTATATTGTCTGATTTTTTGAATGGAGTGCCATTATCAGATATGATTCGACTCGAAACCCCGAATCGATATATGATGTGGTGTCGGACAAAGCGAGCCACCACTGCTCTAGTAGTTTCTTTCAAAGGTATGGCCTCACCCCATCTTGAGAAATAATCTGTGGCAGCATGTATGTATTTGTATCCCTTGGATGATGTGGGGGGGGGGACCCATTGTGTCCATTCCCCATTCAGGAAATGGCCATGTAGGAGTTGTTGGATGGAGTTTGCTTGGCGGCTTTATTGGCACGGGCCCATAGGCCTGGCATTGAGGGCAGGTTTGAGCAAACCGCTCGTAATCTGCAAACATTGTTGGCCAATAGAGGCCTTTACTTTTTATGTTGATTTTCATTTTTGAGCCAGATTGGTGGGCTCCACACAGTCCTGCATGTACCTCCCGCATGGCCATCTTGGCTTCTTTTGGAGAGAGACATCTCAGCAGTACCGACTTATCTTTTTCAGGTGTGAACTTATATAATGTGTCATTTATCAATTTGTAGGAAGCAGCTCTTCGCAGCAGTTGCACTCGCTCCCCTCTTTTGTCTGGTAGCCAACCATTTTTGATTTTATGATGGGAATACACCAATCATCTTCTTCTTGACTTTCATTTTCTTCCAGTACATTTGCCTCAAAGGTTGTCGAACCATCATGTCGGTTCAGGGTGCTTGGAAGTAATTGTAGACACCCGATTGCGACTAATGGGTTGAACCACATTTCTTGTCACTTCAGTGAGCCTCTAATTGGTCACTCACCTTGAGCCCATCATTAGCCTTGATTTGAGCCCATTATAGATTTAAATTACCTTAAAATCCCGCCCATATCACTTTGAGAGAGTCCTTAAGCATCAATATCTCTTATCCATTCATGCGGTTGGCTGATAATTCACATAAATTTCGATTTTATAGTCGCGATGCATCGTGGCGTCGCGTCTCTGAGTCGCGACGGTCTAAGCTGCCGCGACAGCCCATGCATTATCCATGCACGTGGACAATTCTGTCGCGACGCTTTTCCCTGTTGCGTCTCCATGTTGCGACCCTACGATACGCCGCGATAGCAGCTGCGCATGCAGGCCTCCGCAACCACCTCCTATTTATCCTCCTATGGTCTATCTTTATCCCTAGGAATATTTCAACCCCTTAGGCGGGATTTGGCCCTAGGGACTCTCCTTGAGGCTCCTAAGGACTCTCCATCCGATTTTGAGTGAGGTTTATCTCCCATTTTAATTAATTCTCATTCAAAGGAGATATCTCTTAAATGGCTCTATAAAGCAAGGCCTCTCTTGAAGGATGGGAGACCCTGTTTTTTTTCACCCTGAAGGGTTGCCAAAATCTTCTCTGATCCATGCTTAGACTCGCAACCCTCATATCACCACTTCCTTTCACATCTTGTTCTATAAAATTCATTGGTTTCTTCATGAACGGAGCAAGGAACGCACAACGCGACTCCAACATCTCCCTGAAGCTTTTGGATGATATTTGGGACATTCATCAAGCCAGGAGTCGCCCTAATGGGGCTCACCCTCTCTTCTCTCCTTTTCCTTATTTCTTCATGCATTGTTGTTTTTGTTTCCTAGATAGATTGCACTCCACATCCTTCCCACGTTTTTCCTTATCCTAGGGGTTTAAAACCACCCCCAGGTTCGTTGTTGTTTTCATTTCCTTTCATTTTTAGAGCAATACTACACAAATCATGTTCTAATAGGGCTTTTGTTGTTTCTCCCTTTGATTGGCAGGCATTCAAGTGAATTCTACGAGGAGCTCTCATCCTCTGGTCGGCTGGAGGACGGAAGGAGGTTCCACTCACTATCTCCCGCACAAGAAGAGAATGCAACAGCAGTAGATGACGCGACATAAGACGCGTCCATCATGGCGGACGCATCATCAGGCTGCTCGCGTCCGTCCTAACGACCGCGACATCAGGTACTCCTCTGTTCTCTTCCCCCCTTTCCTAGAGTAGTTAGCCCGCATTATTATCTTTATTTGGCAATGCTCTAGGTGGAGATCACATCCTATTTATCATGCTATCATATTTGATATTCATGTCTGTGTTGAGGGGGGGGTACAATCCCTGTGATTACACCTTTTGGCGATCACGGTGGGACCTTCAGTGCTACCCTCGTGGATTTAGTTTGCCTGCCTGCCATGTTTTATGCCTTGTTTGTTCTTTTGGTGCCCTGTTAGTCTTTTGTTCCCTGTTTCCTGCATTTTTTGGCGCTCAGGTCTTGTCCCGGTGTATCGCGGTGACGCGATCAGATCGCGTCGTCTGGTAAGGACACGTTACCAGGTTAGTGCTTTCCTTCTCATATCTATCTTGGTTTGCTTCTATGAGATCATGCATCCCTGTTCTATTTCCCTGTACCATGTACTGTCGTGTTTCTGGATGTTAGAATCCTATTAGGTTTTGGATTTTCATTTTATTTTTACTTGTAAGTTTTCAGGCTCTGTCGTGGCTTGGCGCACGGACGCGATCGGGTCGCGTCAAGGTATATTCGCGTTACCAGGTATGCTTTGTATGTTAATGTCTTGATCCATGAACCGGCTTCTGAGTGTTTCCCTGATCCCATGCTGTATTAGTTTTAGCATTTTTTGTGCCTTTATTACCTGTTAAGATAGTCTATGTGAGTCTGGTTTGGTGACCTTTTGTTCTCGGGGCTCTGTTCTTATCGCGGCAGGACGCCCTGTCGCGATAGGGTCGCGGTGGACACGACCGCCACGACTCTGCCCGAGAGCTATTTGTTCACCCTGTTTTGTTTTTTACTTGTCACTTGTGCATACATTTTGGGCACTTAGGCCCTTGCATACTCTATTCATCCCATTTGTTCAGGTTCCCCCTTGGTTAAGTGAGCCCTCTCACCTACGAGCACTCGTAGGCTGACTTGGGCCCACCTTCCGAGGACCTCCGTATGTCCTCGTGACCGTACGCACGTTACGGTTCACCGGGTCGGTTGTACCCGTTGTACCCCTTAGTCCGAACCACCCCTTGCGTGTGAGTGTGCCATCCTTAGCCACACCGGAGGACTCGAGTTCTTACCTGTTAGGGTCCATTTGACCGAGTGATATCCCCTTAATCAATTTATTTAAAGGTCAAGTGCGAACTTTAAGAAATTTGCGCATTAATCATGATAACTTGAGTGTTTCGGTTCACCCCTTCTCCTCTCAGTCTTTCTTGCTGTGCTAGGGTCTAGGCATTGTCAGTGTCACCCTCTATTTGTTTTGGGGGTGCATGCGTCATTGTTTAGGGAGATCGAGTCAGCCCCCTCCGATCCTTGTATTCTATCATAATCCCTTGTTCAACATGGACCAATTCTGGGTCCTTGCCGACGATGTCCTGCCTATCGGGCTGCTCGAGGAGGTGGCCCAACCCCCTGCGGCCATACTCCCGGGGCATATCCAATCTCCCCTTCTCATCGGGAGTCAATCCCGTCCTCCTTCTCCTCCAACGGGAGATGACCCCCATTCGCAATTCAGTCAGCTCCTTCCCCATCTCACTCGGACCAAGTCCGTGAATTTCTAGCCGCTGCCAAGGGGAAGCGACCTCTACCTCTCCCAGGTCAAAGTTCAGTCCGACCGGCGGATCCATCCGCCCATATTGCCTCAGCACCCCATCTTCCTTCCTCAGGGGCAAACCCCACACCCCTCCGTCCTCGGGCCATCCATTTCTCGGAACCGAGCTACCCTCCTGCAAGAGAGGTCCGGCCTAGATCCCCTCCCCCTTCAACATATTATACGGCCGAGCCTGCTCCCCCTCCCCGTGAGAGGTCTCACTCTTTGAGCATCTCGCTCCCTTGTTTATGCACATCATGTTCAAACTCCCTCCGACTTCTTCGCGGAGTGGACAAGTATGAAGAAGGAGCTACATGACCTCAGGAGGCAAATTGATCCTCGCAAGATAGTCGATATTACTCTCCCATCGTTCCAATACCTCCGGTACCACCCCAGTCTGAGCTCCCCGTTTACCGGCGATACTCTGGGGTAGGGGACCCAATATTCATTTAAAAGATTTTGTTTATAATTTGCACTGCACAAGTATGACCGCCACCTCATGGCATACTTGTTCAGAAATCTTTAGATGGTCCAGCTCTGGAATGGTTTTTATTCTTTGCCCCCGGAGGAAGCCGAGGATTTCCAGATTGTTCAAGAGAGGTTTCTACAGCAGTTTCAAGATCGGGTCGGACCCGAATGCTCTTTTGTAGATCTGGTAGCTGAAAAGATGAGCCCGAAGAGGAGTTCTCGACTTATGCTGACCGTGGCATTCACTGGCCGCCAAGGTCCGCTGCCCCATGCCGGAGGAGGAGAAAGTCAAGCTGTTGATCTCCAATGCAACACCAACCTACCGAGCCATCTTAGCCATGAATGACATCACTACCATGCACTAGCTATATAGCCGAGCTCGTTTCATTCAGACCCAACTCAAGGACTTGCCCATACACTCTATGTTTGAGACCCCTAGTTCTGTTACACCAAGAAGCCTCAAGGCCCAGTCACCGAGGGGATCCAAACCAATGAGCAAGTAGGTGCGGTAAGTAACCCTCAAGGCCCGGTAGGTAGGTCTCCATACCCCACAGCCCCAGTAGCCATGGAGTAACAATAGGTAGCAACCTCCCCAAGGTCAGAACCCTCCACAAGATCAGCGCCAATCTCTCAGGTCCCTCCACCTCAAAATGGCTTTGCCCCTAAAAGCCCAATGGACCCAAGAGCCCAATATCCACCTCTAACCCGAGTCATTAGCCGATGTCTTTTGCAGCCCTCATGTCCCTCATGCTCTTAGACTCCCTCCTGAGAAGGCAAATTGGAATATGGCAGCGGACCAAACAAAGTATTGTGTCTACCATCGCCATCCGGGCCACAATGTGTCGGATTGTTTTCAGTTCCGGGACATGATATATGACCTTCATGAGTAGAACCAAATTGATTGGGCAAAAATGAAGAGGTTAATTCAGACATTAAGAGACCAATAGGGTCAGAGGCAACAACAATAACAGCAAGGCGACAGCAGCCACAACAACAACCACAGCCACAACAACAACAGCAACATCAGTTCCAGCCCTTCCAACCACAGTATCAGCAACAACAACAACAACAGCCCCGCAGCAGCCGACAAACGACCTGGCATAATCCGCAACCCCATGCCACAACACCAGCCCGCTCCAAACCCTCAACCTGCTCTGCCACCTCCTCCACCCGCGCATGTTAACCCAGTCATCCACCATCCCCCCCCAGAAGCTCAATGGGCCTTCGACGATGAGCATGAAGTGGGCCACTTCTGGTTATCTCCCATATCACACCCCCTGCCACCACGCCTACATCCACCGGGCCTCCCTCCTTCGCACCCTCTATTGCCACCATCACCTCACCGTCCTATAACTCCCCAGTCATATCACCCATTACCCTCCTCCAGCAACATCTCTCTCTCCCCTACCCAAGCCATTGTTTAGCCAATCCCTCCATCCTTGACACCTCACTCCCTCCACTCCACCATAACCTCGCCCTGTGAGAGCGGCGAATGTTCCATCGGATGTATCCTAATGCGTCCGTACCCATGCCAGGTCAACCAGCACAGCCGTCCAGCACCCAGCAGCAGCAAGACATGGAAGAGATAGATCTGGTCCTGGGAACCCAATATGACATTTTTGAGACATTTGGATCAAACTCCCGCCAAATCTCCATATTAGAGCTAATCAAAAGGTCACAGACTCACCAAGATGCCCTAAGGCCTTCCTGTAAAGGGTCATGGTCAGTGAGGTCTGTACTTTCTATTGTGAACAGGGGGCCCACCATTACCTTTCTTGACGCCGATTAGCCGCCCCTGAGCCAGGAAGATGCCTTTGTGTGTGACACTGACTATAAACAAGGTGCCCATTGACGCAGTGCTAGTAGATACGGGGGCTTCCATTAATGTATGCCCGTTGAGCACTCTAAGAGCCTGCAACATCTCAGAGCGCCAATTGCAGCCTACCCCCACCACTATAGTTGCTTACGACAATTCACGACGTGCCTGTCATGGGATTGTCACATTGCAAGCAAAGCTGGGCCACTCGTCATGTCATTGAATTTTACGTGTTGACATCGATCACACATACAAGGCCATCCTCAGGCGCCCGTGGATCGAATCACTAGGGGCAGTACCTTCCACGACACATCAATGTTTGAAGTTTCCCCTTCCAAGGGCGAATAGTCAAAGTTAAGAGCGTAGCAACGACTCACACAGTGGAAGCTGTCGAAAGGGTATGGCCATCAGTCTGGCCGTCAAATAAGCCCGTCATCTCAATACTAGATGTGAACTACCCCTGGGCTTACACTTTCTCTTCTAACAGCCCGATTGGATCCCCATCAGTGATGGCCATAAGGAAGGATCTTTTTGCAAGCACAAAAGGTTGGGATATCATGTTCAACTAGGCTATCAAACAGGAAAAGGTTTGGTGCTCATCTCCAAGGGAGGACCAAGACAGTGCCTAGCACAAGAAATTTACAAATATGGTCTAGGATACCCAATGGGTCGCGTTCTCATCCTCTTCGCAGTCAGACCACGACCCACTCACTTGGACATTGTATGATCATTTTGTCAGAGGGCCTATACAGCCTGGGTCAACTCCTTCTTGATAAACCTCCCCTTGATGCGTTCAGTGTAATCAGTAGCATCTTCCGAGAGTTGTGTCTTTTTAACCATCTCAGCATAAGTTTGGATGTCGAGAGGGGCCAATTGTGTTATGTACCGGAGTTTAAGGCCGTTGAGGAAATGCTTAGCCTTCATCCAATCTGTGTTAACGAGATGATTGGCTTAGCGAGCCAGTCTAGAGAATTGTGCCTCATATTCAGCCACAGAGAGGCTTCTTTGTTTAGGGCAGCGAATTTAGCAGCCTTTCTTTCTTGGATGGACTCTGAGAAGTATTTGGCATTAAATGCTTCCTTGAACTCATTCCAAGTGAATTGACCATCAGCTCTAGTCGCTTCTATAGACTCCCACCAGGTGCGGGCGTCTCTCTCTAATTGGAAAGTGGCTAGCAGCAGTTTATCTCCTGCCGCACACTGCATGACATGGAAAATTCTTTCCATTTCCTTAAGCCAGTGTTCGAATTCATCTAGGTCAGTGGTACCACTGAATCTGGGTGGATTCATGCTTCTAAAATTGTGACGCAGTTCTCATGCTCCACGATTTCCCCCTCCCTGTGTAGCTTGCAAAAGGGCATTGGTGAGCTCCTAGATGGTCTGTTGCATGCCCCTTAGTTGAGCATGTTTGGCAGCCATCTTAGTACCTAAGTTCCTACAAAGGTAACCTTACATTAAGGTATCATGGTGGAACTAAGTTAGTGTGTGTGTGAGTATCTCTTAGTCCTTGTCCTTGGGTTCCTCGCATAGGTAAGATAGACGATGCATAATCAAGGCAGTCCATCCTAGAACATCCTAAACCTATGAGTTCCAATTAAGACATCCTAGGCTATGATACCACAAAACTGTCACGCCCTGACGCAGAATATCGAGATGTGAAGCAGTTAATATAATGCAAGTATAGAGAGATATAAACATCAAACCACTGCACAGTTTTAAATAGTATAAAACCAACTATATTTCCTTATTCCATCCACCGTGTCTATTACATTCACTAGTTCAGAGCCTTAACTATGGGCCCAGAGAACTAACTAAACTAAATTAGACTCTACAGTCTGGATGACACTGGGGTCACTCTTGATTCTGCTCATCTCCATCCTCTTGTGTGTGGTCCTCATCATCATTATATTCACTTGAAGACCAATCACAATTACACAGGATGATCGATAATGCTCAGTAGGACTTAATATCTCGTAAAATAAGCATGCTATA
Source organism: Colocasia esculenta (assembly GCA_014218235.1). Lineage (NCBI taxonomy): Eukaryota > Viridiplantae > Streptophyta > Magnoliopsida > Alismatales > Araceae > Colocasia > Colocasia esculenta. The sequence continues at coordinate 92,154,284 of CM024760.1, forward strand.
AGTGATTAATATCTTAGATAGCAGGATAACTAGAGAGAATGTTCTAGAGAGTCATAGCACATGATAACAAGGGCACAATAGTACTTTTCAAAAAGAAAAGAAAAGAATATAGCACATCTAGCACATTAAATGATTGACCATATCACGAGATAGCACGTCACGATAGCACACTAGTTAAGATATCACTTTTGATTGTCTTTAGATTATTGAGATAACTAGCACTTGAGTGTAATGCTAAACACTCTGGTCAATAAACTCCAGCAGGCACTAGCACTTGTGGGCTCACCTCCCAGGACCAGACTGGGCCCCTTATAATATTGCCAGACATTAGTCATGTTTATTATCATTAGAAAATCAGTCAATAGCCAATAGAGTATCATGATAGATGAGAGTAAAGAAAATATGATGAAGCATAAAGAAAAACTTGAATAGATTAGTTTATAAAGAAATCTAAATAGAAACAATAGGTTAGGCACGTAAACGCCAAGTAATACTAACGATAGTATCTGTTGCACAACAGTCGGTACTGACAGAAAGTTTGGATTCCTTTTCTTCTGTTGGGTGTGTGCATGTGAAGAGAATCCAAGACAGTGAATAGATCGTGCTCATCTTCCGTGGATAGAACATTACATACTTTTAACCTTAATATTACCTGATATTGTCATAGTCTTTACAGGCACTTAAAGACAGACTTATCACGGTATTTAAGCAGAACAGTTCAAAATCTGGGTTTTAAGACTAGAGGAAACACTTAGGTCTCAATGTATATGGCATGTAACTTATGCAAACAGCTAAATAACTCCTAACAAGGTATACTGAAAAGAAATCAATGGTCTTGACAAGAATTTCACGATGAACAAGAGCAACCAAAAGGTCATGGGTACATGAAATAATAGAACCTTGAATATGACATCTCACAACTTGAGAGAGAAAATCTGAGAAAAACATGGGCTTTGGCTATTGGTTTCCTGGACTATCTATGAACGAGATTATTTAGGTTTGTGCTTGAGAGATTGCCTACCTTTGGACGTTCTTAAGAAAATCTTCTGCACAACGAAGCAGAACAGGGTTTGGGGAAGAAAGCTCCGGTTGGGTTGTTGCCTCCTTCTCTGGTACTCTAGGTATTCTTCTACAAGTCCTTCAGCAAGTTGGTAACTCACCCCCAAGGGCTTACAATGAGTATTTATAGATTTAGAGTTGTCAGGAGTCCTATCATAACTGGAAAGTGAAGTTGCTTGATCCCTTCTGTGCCTAGAGGATTCCCATCCCAATAGGAGTGGGAAAACCTTTAGAAACTCTCTCTCGATGGGCACAAATTTGGATTAATATGGAAGTCTATTGATGGTTAAATCTCTGGGTTTGCACTTGCCTAACTCTTGGTAGGAGTCCTATTAGGTTCCAGAACTTCCATAGGAATCGTTTCTGTAATAGGTCTTCCTATTTGGTTTAGCTCTAGGGATTAGATTCAGAATCCACTATTGGATTTAATCAGGTTTCTATGGTTCATATTTTTCCTTTATATTATCGGATAGTTAACACGTGTTTTATAGTCTGGAAGATAACCAATATCTTTGTCAGACACGAAGTCATACACGATTTAGTTGTGGACAGTCGAAGCAACTTTGTCATATACGAGCTAACTTTATCATATCCGAAGTCCACATCATTTTAGTCTTGATCAGTCGAAGCTTAACTTTGTCATAGACGATCTAACTTCGTCATATACGAAGTATACTTTGTTTTGGTCGTGATCATTCGAAGCTTAACTTCGTCATATACGATGCTAACTTCGTCATATACGAAGCTATCTTTGTCATATCTCAAGTCCACTTTGTCATATACAAGTCTACTTCATTTTGGTCTTGATCAGTCGAAACTTAACTTCATCATATGCAAAGCTAACTTCATCACATCCGAAGTCCACTTCGTCATATACAAAGTCTACTTCATTTTGGTCTTGAACAGTGGAAGCTTAACTTCGTCACATACGAAGCTAATTCATCACATCTGAAGTCCACTTCATCATATACGAAGTCTACTTCATTTTGGTCTTGAACAGTCGAAGCTTAACTTCGTTATATGCGAAGCTAACTTTGTCATATTTGAAGTCTACTTTGTCATATACGAAGTCTACTTCATTTTGGTCTTGATCAGTCGAAGCTTAACTTCGTTATATACGAAGCTAAGTTCGTCATATCCGACTTCCACTTCGTCATATACAAAGTCTTCTTCATTTTGATCTTGATCAGTCGAAGCTTAACTTCGTCATATACAAAGCTAATTTCGTGATATCTGAAGTCCACTTCGTCATATACAAAGTCTTCTTCGTTTTGGTCTTGATCAGTCGAAGCTTAACTTCGTCATATACGAAGCTAACTTCGTCATATCTGAAGTCCAACTTTGGCTGACAACGTTATATCTAAGCCAGTTTATTTGGTACATCGATTACCCCAAACATCGATTACCTTGAACATGGATTACCTTGAACATTGATTACCTTGAACATCGATTACCTTGAACATTGATTACCTTGAACATCAATTACCTTGGACATCGATTACTGACTAGCCCATAACGATTATTGACTGTTTTATCCATCGCTCTGTCATTTAGTGCACATTTAATCAGACATCTTCACAAATTTATTATTATTTTTATTATTCCTATTTATTTAGGGTTTTTAAAAAATCTAGGTTGTTACATTAACACTACGGACTTCATCAAGCTTTTGCTTCCCCTTCATGAGTCTAGAGATAGTTGATTTTAGATCATCTATTATTTCATGCATTTTATTAACATAATTTTCAAAATTTTAACATTCTCTTCAAGCACATACACTTGGTTTTCTAATTTTTCCTTTTCAGATTTTAAAGATATGTTTTCCTTTTCAACATACCGAGTTTTTCAGAATTACCATTGTCATCAACCATGCATTCAATTTCATCTTCACACAATGTGATTTTACTTTGAAGTAGTTCATTATCATTTTGTAGCTTTTCACATTACAATTTATGTTCATGACATGATATATAGTTTGTTTCAGCATGCAGAAACGTTTCAATTTTTTTTCCAGTCCCTTGTTTTCCCATTTGATTTTCCTATATTTTTCATACAAATCAAAATACATTTGTTCAATCTCCTCTAGCTTTGGTTCCCCATGGCCGAGCAGTTCTTCAGGGCCATGCTTCAAAGGACGTGGCAGCCAGGGCAGATGGCCGGAGGAGGTCAACTGCCAGTACCTCCCCCAGTAATACCAGAGCAGCAGACAGATCCACAGGTAGAGTAGTCAGAGGTTCAGCAGGCATCAGGTACTGGGAGTACCCGAGTCGGTAGGAGGAGGACGGTCTCCGTGGGAGAACCACCCTGTTGGAGAGGTTCTTGCGTCTCCGACCACCGATGTTCTTTGACAACTATGAGCTAGATAGAGTTGAGAGTTGGACGCACGAGTTGGAGCATACGTTGGAGACCATGGAGTGCGCCGAGGAGGATCAGGTGAGACTGGCAGTGTATCAGCTCAATGGACCAGCCCATGAGTGGTGGAGAGTTTAGAGGTAGACACACTTCTCAGGGCAGTGATTGGATCAGATTTTTTGGCAGAGGTTTTTGGAGGTCTTCCAGGGCGAGTAGTTTCCTGACTATGCTCGACGTGAGAGGCGAGATTAGTTTCATGAGTTGGTTCAGGGTAATCTAACAGTTGCTCAGTATCATCAGAGGTTCGTCCGGTTGTTGAGGCATGTTCCCCAAATGGCTGGTAGTGAGCAGGCTTGTGCAGAGAGGTTTATTGCGGACTGAGGTTAGATTTGAGGTGGGGCGTGATTGCTCACATGTGTGCCACCTTGAGAGTGGTAGTGGCTAAGGCCACTGCCTTGGAGAGAGAGACCTAGCAGCCCCAGCAGCAGCAGGGAGGAGCTTCCTCTAGGACCACACTATACCAGCGTCCCGTAGGTAGTCGTGTAGTGTGACTTCTTCTTCTTCAGGCTCGGTCAGTTCGGGCAGTTCCGGGTTGCGCTCGAAGTTCAGGCAGATGACACTCGCAGGGGTGGACGAGCCAGCACTGAAGCGCCAGTCGAGGTTTGCAGAGCAGTCGGTCCAGCAGGGAGCTGAGTAGGGCAGGCATGAGGCAGTCTGTTACACTTGTGGTTTACCCGGCCACTTCAGGAGGGATTGCCCGATGGGGTAAGTCCGCAGCCGCAACAGCCAGTGCAGTACACTCAGCAGTTGCGACAGTACCAGTACCCTCTACAGCAGTAGGCACCCCATCAGCAACAACAAGGGAAGTACCAGTAGCAGCCTCAGCAGTTTCAGCAGCATCAATAGCCTCAGTAGTTTCAACCATACTAGCAGCAGTAGTTTTCGCAGCACCAGCAGCCGCCGCAATAGCAACAACCCCAATAGTTGTCGCAGCGTGGGCGTGGTCGTGGTCGTGTGATGGCTCTTACCAGAGAGAAGGCCGAGGCATCAAACCTGGTCATAGGTACTTTTCCTATCCTTGGTAGAGCTGCTTGTGTTCTGGTAGATCCCGGTGCTTCTCTTTGTTTTACTTCCGAAGAGTTTTACGAGTCATTGGTTCGTCACACTACTGAGAGGCAGTGTGACGTGATGATTGATCTTCCGTTCGGTGATTACATGCATTCTTTCGGTTACCTTGAGGGTGTCACAGTCAAGGTCCAGGGACACCAGTTGCCGGCCAGGTTGTACGCATCTTTGACGTCATCCTTGGCATGGACTGGTTGGAGGGTCACTTAGCTGTGGTGGATTGTTAGCGGAAGATTGTTCGATTTGAGATACTTGGAGCGCCTGTTTTCTACTTCTGAAGTATCCGGTCTACCCGTCGACCTTTTATTTCTTTCTATAGAGCTCGTCGTTTGATCCGCGATGGTTACATAGCATATCTTGCTTCTGTTTGTACGTTTGAGCCTAGAGAGTCGTCGGTTTTTGTTGTACCTGTTGTTTATGAGTTTTATGATGTTTTTCCGGAGGATCTACCTGGGTTACCACCTGAGCGGGAGGTAGAGTTCTCCATTGAGCTTTTGCCTGGTACGATGCCTTTGTCTAAGGCACCATACCGGATGGCTTCGGTTGAGTTGCGCGAGCTGAAGCGCCAATTGCAAGAGTTGCTTGAGCTAGGTTTTATCCATCTGAGCCGTTCACCGTGGGAAGCGCCAGTGTTGTTCGTGATGAAGAAGGATGGTAGCTTGCGGTTGTGCATTGATTATAGGCAGTTGAACCATGTTACAGTGAAGAACAGGTATCCGTTGCCCAGGATCGATGACTTGTTTAGTTGCAGTCAGCTTTTCGAAGATTGACTTGAGATCATAGTACTACCAGTTGAGGATCAGAGAGTCAGACATTGGCATGACAACTTTTCATATGAGGTACGACCACTTTGAGTTTGTCGTGATGCCGTTTGGGCTCATGAACGCACCTACAACTTTTATGGATTTGATGCATAGAGTGTTTAGCGAGTTCTTGGATAGGTTTGTGGTCATCTTTGTAGATGGCATTTTGGTCTACTCGGATTCTGAGGAGGAGCACGAGGGGCATCTGAGGATCGTGTTGGAGATGTTGCAGAGTTACCAACTTTATGCCAAGTTCGACAAGTGCGAGTTTTGGCTGAGGGAGGTACACTTTCTCGAACACGTAATCTCAGGTTTTGGTGTGGCAGTGGACCCTGCCAAGGTTGAGGCAGTGTTGTCTTGGGATCAGTCCACTTTAGTGTTAGAGGTTCGTAGCTTTCTGAGTTTGACAGGCTATTACAGGAGATTTATCCAGGACTTTTCCAAGATTGCAGAGCCGTTGACTAGATTGACCAGACTTGAGGCTAGGTTTGTTTGGGTTGAGAACTGTGAGCGGAGATTTCAGGAGTTGAAGATGAGGTTGACTTCAGAACCAATGTTAGTCTTGCCGTTAGGTAGCAGAGGTTTTGTTGTCTACACCGATGCATCGAGGTCAGGTCTGGGTGCAGTGCTGATGCAACATGGTAGGGTCGTTGCCTATGCTTCTCAGCAGTTGAAGAAGCATGAGGAGAGCTACCCTACTCACGACTTGGAGTTGACAGCAGTGGTGTTCGCTCTGAAGTTGTGGAGGCACTATTTGTACAGCGAGGCGGTTGAGATCTTCATAGATCATCAGAGTTTGCAGTATATCTTCACTCAGAAGGATCTGAACTTGAGGCAGCGCAGATGGATAGAGTACCTGAAGGACTACGACCTTACCCTCTCCTATCACCCGGGAAGGGCTAATGTCGTAGCAGATGCTTTGAGCAGACGGGTTTGCCTGAGTTCGTTGCTAGTCAAGAGAGTGGAGGTTGTTTGAGGACCTGTCTCAGGGAGTTTTCTGCCCTTTGAGGTACAGATATCGTGTAGTGATGACCAGTTTGTCAGTTCACCCGTTTGTGTATTGTCAGGTGCTGGAGGCACAACATGTAGATATAGAGTTAGTAGATATTTTGCAGATGCCAGATGTTGAGTTGGACGAGGACAGTGAGGTCAGGTTCAGAGGCAGATTGTACGTCCCTTGTGATGCGCGGTAGACGTTATTGTCGGAGGTACATTGGTCGAGGTATGTTGTTCATCCTAGCTCCACCAAGATGTATCATAACATGAAGAGGTTCTTCTAGTGGCCTGGGATGAAGAGGAGTGTGCTGGAATTTGTTGCTCATTGCCTTACCTGTTAATAGGTGAAGGTTGAGCATCAGCGATCGGGTGGTGAGTTGCAGTCATTGCCCATTCCTGAGTGGAAGTGGGATGACATCACCATGGATTTTGTGGTTTGTTTGCCCCGTAATCCACAGAGGCATGATGGTATTTGGGTGATTTTGGACAGTTGACCAAGTCAGCGCACTTTCTTCCAGTCAGGATGTCTTGTTCAGTGGACAGGCTTTCCAGATTGTAAGTGGACCAAGTTGTTCCGTTGCACGGAACCCCAATTTCCATTGTTTTCGACAGAGATCCGAGGTTCACTGTAGGGTTTTGGCGCAGTTTGCAAAGAGCTCTTGGCACAAAATTGAGGTTGAGTTTGGCGTACCACCTACAGACAGATGGCCAGTCGGAGAGGACTGTTCAGACTTTGAAGGACATGCTGAGAGCTTGTTGTTTGGACTGGGGTGGCACATGGGAGTCACACCTTTCGATGATAGAGTTTGCGTACAACAATAGTTATCACTCGAGCATTGGAATGCACCATACGAGACTTTGTATGGTCGGCCGTGCAGGACACCACTTCACTGGTTCGAGGAAGGAGAGAGGCAGCTCTTGAGGCTAGAGATGGTGCATCAGTGTGCAGATATAGTCAGTTTGAGTCAGCAGAGACTGTAGACAGCACAGAGCAGACAGAAAAGCTATGTAGATGTCCGCAAGAGTGCCGTTGCAGTTCGACGTAGGTGACCTTGTGTTTTTGCGAGTTTCGCCGACCAAGGGTGTTATGAGATTTGGTAAGAGGGGAAAGCTTAGTCCAAGGTATATTGGACCTTTTCCCATCTTGGAGAGGATCGGCGAGGTCACGTACATGTTGAGTTTCCCAATAGAATTGACAGCAGTGCACAATGTTTTTCACGTTTCGCAGCTGAGGAGGTACATCGTAGATCCGTCACATGTGTTGGAGGTTGCACCAGACTTGTTAGTGCCAGTACCCGGTCAGAGTTGTAGAACCACAGAGTGCAGCAGTTGCGCAGGAGGTAATTTCGCTCATCAAGGTGGTTTGGGAGAACCGTGTTGGTGGCGAGGCCACGTGGGAGCGCGAGGACGAGATGAGAGAACATTTTCCATACTTGTTTGAGTGATTGGTATGTTGTTCTTCCTTTACTGCTTTCCTTTCTGAAGATCGAGTTTTCTTCAATTTCGAGGATGAAATCTCTTAAGGGGGGAAGGATGTAAGATCTGACTCCCTTGGACTCTGGCTCTGTCCTCAGGGTCGCGACAGACCTGCTGGTTGTGGCATTGTCGCGACAGCAGGGTCGGCCGCAACATGGTTGTTGTCACGCCCACCGTCGACGACGTGTTCTGGTCGCGCCGTCTGAAGGCGTCGCATTCTGGTCGCACCGTCTGGAGGCGGCGCGACTTCATTCTGACCGTTCTGACAGATTGTCCTTTCTGTTAGAATGGCCTTGTCGGGTGTCAGGCGCGTACAGTGTTGACGTAACCTGTCAGGCTGTCGCGTTATGGTTTCTCAACTTCGAGGTTTGACCGCTTTTTAGTGTTCCGCACCGGGGTAGGGCGTCGCGACATGGTTGTGACCTACTGGGCGGTCGCGACATGGTCGTTGTTGCGCTGGCCCAACCCATCGTGTCTCTGAGCCCGTCGGTTCAAAACTGAGGCCGGCGCCCATTTCCCCCTCTCCTTCTTCTTTCCTTCTTATTCTTCTTTCTTCCTCTCCCCGAGCCCTCTTCCTCCTTCTGGATTGTTCGTAGTGCTCGTGGCGAGGAGGTGACGTCTCCTTGGTGTAGGCGACGTGCTCGTAGTGGTGGGAGCGAGGAGGAGGTGGTCATTCCTATGTGAAGGCCCCAACAGGTCGGCTCTACTCTTTGAGGTAGGGACTCCCCTTCTCCCTCTCATCCTAGCATGATCCCCTTCCCCTTGAGATCCTTGTTTCTTCATGGTTTCTGGGGTTGTGGTGTGTGTGAGATCCATGCTCGTGTTGGAGAGTTTTCCTTCGAGTGTAGATTTCCATGTGATGCATGCTTCATGGTGTTTGAGGGTGGTTTGTGTTAGGAACGGATGGGTGGATGGATCAGATCTAGAAGGGGGGGGGGTTGAATAGATCTAATACCAATTAACGCGGAAGCTTAAGCAATTTAAAATTACTTCGAATCAGAGATCAATCACCCATCATTTACTGATCTGAAGTGTGATTAGAGTGTGAGCAAATCAATTAGTAGTGTGAACGAAATCCCTATGTGCATCTAGAGAGATACAAAGACAAACCACAAATCAAACCAATGCACAGAGGATTTTTTAGGTGGTTCGGAAATCCCTCCAGTGACTCCTACTCTACCCCTCACACAGTGAGGCCACCTACTCAAAAACCCTGAGTACAACTCACACAGAAGCACGACGACTCCAAACACCCTTGAGCACGACGACTCAAGAAACACCTGGAGCACGATGACTCCAAACTGAACACGACGGCTCAAACAACAAACTAAGTACACGACTCCAAATTAAGCACGACGGCTCAACCACACAGTGAGTACGACGACTCACAACTACTGAGCTCGACGACTCCCAAACAACCTGCTAGAAAAAACACAACTCAGATCCTCTAGCAACAGATCTAGTCCCACAATAGTCCAATTCATGAGACTTATGCAACAACCCATGCACAATCAGAATCACTCAGAAGAAAAGGAAAATGAAAATAATTGTAATTGATAATTTTCTCTTCAGATGTACTCCCTTGTAGAAGGTCGAATTGTGAAGTGCTTGATCTCTGGAAGTTCCTGGACGTGCTCTGCAATCTGATCTTCAGGATCTTCCTTGAATTCTTCACAGAAGTCGGCTTCTACTTGATCTGCTTCCTTGAGGTGATCCAATTGGTTCTTCAATGATCAATTTCCACTTCTCATGCTTGAGCAGATGAGAATTTGGCTTGAGGAAGCACCAGGAAAGCAAGAACAGGGAGGAGAAACCTTCTAGCCGCCAACAAGACTTCTAGGAGGCTTGAAAGGGTTCTTTCATGTTGATGCCAATAGGAGGGTATTTATACCCCTAACGGTCCAAATGTACCCTTGGGGGTCGTGGGCACACGTCCAGGCTAATCCAACAGATCCCTAGGGTGCCACGTGTCCAGGACAAAGTTTAAGTCACAAGATCCGAGTGTGTCGACTGCCCTGAGGTGTGTCGACCCACTGTCCCAGACTGGCAAATCAATTCCCTGGGAGAGGTCTCTAGTCGACCTGAGATGATCCAGTGTCGACACCATGTCCCAGACAGAAAATAGCCCTTCTGGGAAGGCTCTCTAGTGTCGACCTGATATCATCTCGTGTCGACTTGCTTTGGCCATCTGACAAACAGGCCTTCTGGAGAGCCATCTAGTGTCGACCTGCCTGCATTTTGGTGTCGACCTGCTTTAGCTATCTGAACACAGGCCTTCTGGGAAGGCTCTCTAGTGTCGACACTATCTGATTTAGTGTCGACCTGAGATGGAAGCCTGTTAACATATTTCTCTGGGATCTGACTCTAGTGTCGACCTGCCCTGGACTAGTGTCGACACTAGTTGATCTTTTCTTCACATTTCTCCTTTGCTCTGAGCCATTGTGTCGACACCATTGATGGTTGTGTCGACACTACCTTTGTAAAAAATGTTTGTCCCTGAGAAAATAACACATAAATCATTAGTTAAATGTATTATCATGAATATAAATGATATTGTGCTTGGAAACATGCTTTTTGAATATTGGTAATTCAGGTGATGTATTTCACATGTTCCAATTTTTATGCATTAAAATCACAGCTTGTCATCATCAAAATATGAGGGGAAATGACTTGTTTTCACACTCAACCCAACAATCTCCCCTTTTTTGATGATGACAACCTTAAAACTATATAGAAGTGAAGTTTTGATGAAAGTGATTTTAAGCACCTTTCGTATCTTTTTATTCAAACTTGTCAAAGACCTTTGAACATTTTTTAGTTACATTTGAAGATCACACACATGAAAGACACAATGTTACTAGAAGTGAATTATTACACAAAGAGGTCAAGCAGCTTGACAAGCAATCATCACATTCACATTCATTCAAAAAGTTTTCAATCACATTGAAGACACAAAGATTTCTATTCATTTCATTCACAAAATATGAACATTGCAATCTTCAAAAACACATTTAAAAAGCATTACAAGTTCTTGCTATCTTCTCCCCCTTTGACATCATCAAAAGAAATTACATTAATGGGGAGGAGGAGGAGGAGGAATGGGTATCAAAATGGTCTCAATATCTGTCAGTCTCTTTTCCATTGAAGCCAGACTGAACTTCATTTGTGCTTGGATAGTGGAAAGTCTTGTATGCAATAGATGTTCCATTCTCTCTGAGTTCTCTGACATTGTAGCTTGAAGGGCACTGAACTCTATTGACATTGGCTGTGAAGATGAAGAAGAGCCAGCTGACCAAGCAGGTCTATTCAAAACTTTGAATTCCTTTTTAAGAGCAGACATCTCTTCATCAATATGAGCAGACAAATTCTTCATGCTCTCCAAGTCATCTACCAAATGAGCAAAAGACAGCCTTGTCTTAGAAATATGAGAGAGTGTCTCCTTTGTGTTGAAGACATCAGCTTGGGAATTTGCCAAAATTCCCTTAAGAACTATTTCCAACTCCTTTTGATGCTCTTTTAGCTCAACTGAAGCATCTGCCAATGTGCCTATCACCTGTTAAACCTTTGTGTTGCATGGTCAGAAGCTGCTTTTGTTCAATAAATTTGGCAGACACAGTGTTCTCCAACCTCTAAATCCCAACTCAAAATTTCTGACATGGTCTGAATGGAGGTGTTCAAAGCATCAAATTTGTCATTTAAAAATGTGTATAGCTCTGGTGGAACAGAAGGTCCACCAAAGGATGTGGATGCATGAACTGGAGGTTGTGGAGAAAAGGATGGAATTTCAGTTTCAAGGTTCATGGAGGAGGAGGGCTGAAGTTGAGGTGAAAGAGGGCATTAAATGGTTCATCAACTTGAGCTGCCACATGAGGCTGATCCTCATTCATTGGAGGCTGGTCCTCATGCACTTGAGGCTGATCCTCTGGAGCTGGAGGCTGATCCTCTTGCACTGGAGGCTGTTCCTCTTGGACCACAGGGGCCTCTACTGCAATTGGCCCTCTCCTCACCTGATCACCCACAATCCTAAAGCCCATAAATTTTTGAACATGCTTAAAGCAATAGATGTTGGACTTAGGAATTTCTCAGACTTCTCATTCTCAAGAGACACACCAAAGTGTTTGAAGACTTGAGTCAAATGGGCTGCATAAGGAAGTGATCTATGCAAATCTGCCCTAGTGGTCTCAGAGATGATCTGGTACATGATGACATGAAGATTGACCTTTATGTCCTTGCTCATACAATATAGCACAAACCTTTGGATGTCTGTGAGTCTGTCTCTCCCACCACCTTGAGGTGTTATGATAGTGGTGAGGATGTGATGGGTAAGCCTCAACACTAGAGGAAAAGTGTTGGTATTGAATTTAGTGACATGAGTTTGCTTGAGATCAGACTCATCTGCAGGCAATCCAGTCAAGATGGTATATGCTTCATGAAGGTTGAACTCAAATTTATGGTAGTCTTCTCCTTCATCTGGAATTTTGAATATGGTAGCTGCTATGTCTGTAGGCATATCAATTTCAATCCCTTTGACTTTTGACTTGTAGCCCTCATCTGTGCATTCCAAATGCATGTAGAACTCCTGGACAAGTCTAGGGTAGATGATGCGAAACTTTGAGATGAAGGGTTGCCAAGACTGAAATTTGAAGAAGTTTAGGACTTCAGGAAAGGTAACATTCAGTTCACTGTCCTCTAAGTCCACAGCTTTGGGCTTCAAAATGGTCTTCCCTGCACTAAGTGGTTTGGAAGTAGTTCTCTTAGAGGGTTGGGAAGACTCTGAGGATGAGGAGGTTGACTTCTCAGAAACTTCAGGAGAGGAATCCAGAATTTTCCTCCTAGGGTAGGCAGACCCACGACCTCTCCCAGAAGATGAAGCCCTACCTCTCTTAGCAGATGATGGGGATGCAGAGGACGGCCCTGGTTGCTCTGCAGGGTCATGGCGCCTCTTGGTTCTCCTTTCAGAGGGAGGAGCATCATCCGCCGGAATGGGCCTTGCCGTAGCCCTTGATTTTGCTCCACGGCGAGGGGCCTGCTTGGGTGCCATGGAAGCAGTATGGAGTGGATAGAAACGATGGAGAGTGAGGAATAAGAGAAGACGGACAAGGATGGAATGGAGGAGGGAAGAGGTGGAAGGGGATGGAGTTAAAACCTGCTAGATTCCAGAAAGAAGACGACTGTCGGGTCGACCTGGAGAAGAAAAGGGGATTTAGGGTAAGCTACCCCGTAGGAACATCAAACTCTTAACCGGCGCCCACGGCTTAAATGACTCTGGCAGGGGGGTCAGTGTCGACACTAGAGGAGGTGAGTGTCGACCTGAGTGAAAGTGTGTCGACACTAGATGGAGTAGTGTCGACCTGGCCTGATGAAAATTTAAGATATGAGTGTGGGAAAAATTAGTGAGCTTTGGGACATCTTTATAATGATAAGCAATGGGTGGAATAATCATTTCTAGGATATTTAAGAGACTAAAAAATTCATTTGTTAAATTTTTCAAAATTCAACACAATTCAAGTTTTACACAATATCCAACAGGATATGAGCATTCAGTGACTTGAGTCATTAAAATGATGATTTGAGGGATATAATACATTTAACAATCAACTACACACTACCATATTCTTCAAGTCCAAAGAAATAAAAAATCTTTTAGACTAAAATCAAGTGTGTTGAAAGTAAACATTTTTTAAGAACAACTTGATGATGGATAAGAATGATTCTTTTAAAACAATTCTCCAATGATATACTCATTTTGTTTTTGAAACAAACTATCAAATGAGATACATCTTGTTCACTCAAGAACTAATGCCTTTCACACACTATAGTCCCTGGATACTAAAGATTTATCCATTATCAAGTCTCAAAGGGGTAAATGATGACCTTTTGACATGAAATATACGTTTTTTAGACGCAATATTTCCAGTTACTCAGTCATCATAAAAAACATAGGACATATTTATTTTGTTTTAAAATTGTTTTTAATCCCCTTTGAACAGAGATAGCATTAGTGCCTCATGACATACATACACTTCATTCATTGTGAAGGTGTGCAGTTTCTCAGCACATGTGCCATTGCTCTGTTGAATTATCAGATTTTGGAGAGTTTTTGAGAAAAGAGATCAGTTATATCCATCATCAGTTGCAAACAAAAGCATGTTTAAAATCAAGACACATTATCCTTCAGTCTTTGAAAGAAATCTGAATTTCTATAGATTTAAAGAGTATAGATGAGAGTTGACAAATGAATATAGTAGATCACTCAAAGAATCATTTTGAGACTCTAGACATCTGAATGAGGACATCATGCAAGGAAATTGATGTAATGCAAAAAAGTTTTGAATTTTTCAAAAAATATGACTTGTGAATTCTCTAGCTCCCCCTGAGATGAGGATTTCAACCACTTTTCATCAGAATAAAGATATGCAACTTTTTGAAATCAGGAAAGATTCTCTTTAAACAATAAAAGCTCCCCCTCAATATTGCATTTTCATTTCTTGGTACTTGGCGGAGACACATACTCTCGCATAGTGAAAGTGTCCAGACAAGCAGAACTTGTCCTTCTTCAAACCACCATTTGATATACCAAGAAGTTCAACACAATGTGAGTTGAAGAGTTCATTGTCAAAAAGATAGAAGTGAAATAGAGAGAGATATGATCAGTATGAATCAAGGAAGTAAATGAATATGATGATGCAAAGAACTCCCCCTCAGAAGATGCTTAACACTCAACCCAATCCCAATGGACATTTACAAAGACCAAGTTCTCTTCTTAAAGATGAGAATCTACTGTCAGGAAGGGTTTAGTGAAGATGTCAGCAATCTTTTTTTTTCAGTTTCTATGAAGTGGAGTTCAAATGATTTCTTTGCTACCTCATTTCTCAAGAAATGATGAATCAGACATGAAGGAATATTTCTCCAGCATTTCACTCAAAGATTCTTTTGGCTCACTTCCCATAGGATATACATGATTTGAAATGATCATACAAGCAATTCAGATATGTTCATTCAAAGGTTTGCAACGAAAGAATATGAACATGATCAATCATGCATTAACAGGCAATTTATTACAAAAAAGATATTTTTGTACTTTTTCAAATTTACTCCCCCTTAATTTGTGCATGGAATGAAAATGTTAGCATGCAATTCACACATGATTATGAGCATAATTAGCTTTAGGCATAACAAGACTTTTGGTACTTGGCGGAGTATTTTACTCATGCATAATGATAGCTTCCAAACAAGTATAACTTATTTTTCCACATGTCATCATTTGATATACCAAGAAGTCAAAGCAGTTAGTATGCACACAGGC
Organism: Colocasia esculenta; assembly: GCA_014218235.1. NCBI lineage: Eukaryota > Viridiplantae > Streptophyta > Magnoliopsida > Alismatales > Araceae > Colocasia > Colocasia esculenta. The sequence continues at coordinate 92,169,401 of CM024760.1, forward strand.
TCATTGGAACAGTTAAGCATGCATGATAACATAAACATGATTCCAGTTGTTATGACATAAAGTTCATTGATGGGAGTTGCATTGAAACACATTTCTCATTGTTCAGATAAAAATTAAACATTCATTCCAATTCAAGCAATTCAAGTTTGAAATGATAAAGAAATTTTACCTGAACAATCTTCATTTCTTTCTCAAAGATTTTACCTGTGTTCTTCAGTCATTTCTAGTCTTGCACAGCCAATATCTTGAATCCATTTACAATGTATGGCTGCAAGACTTCTCAGCTTGCTGATCAACCTGGTTTTGGGACCCACACTTGTTTGGGTCCTGCAATGAAATCAATGTTAGATTGTAACAAAGATTTCTGAATCCAACATGCTTTTAATTTTTGTATAGATGCATTTCTTTCATTGATAGAACTATGAGCAAATTAGTTCGATTTTCTTTTTGCCTTGATCAATGCATCTATGTTTTCATGAAGTTTTCTATTTTTAGACTTTTTAATATGGGCAGAAATAAAATGATTTTGTGCAACATTTTTATGCTTATACACATGGAATTTCTGAACATTTTCAGTATGAACATGATGTTTATTCCTATGCGTATGAGCATGTGCATTAGACTGGAATTTCTGAGCATGCACAACAAAATCATTTCTGTACCAACAGTCCTTAGAAATATGACCAATTTTATGACAATGAAAGCATTGGACTGATTTGGCATGTTTATTGAAATTTTGATTTCTATTCCAGCAATGTTTGGTAAGATGACCAGATTTATTACAATTAAAGCAAATGAGAGCATTTTTTACCTGGTACTTACCTTGGCATGTATGCATTTGCTGAAATCTCCTTTTCATGTGAGGAGGCTCACCATGAGGAGAAGGAGGTACCTTCTTATAGCTCTTGGCATGATATGAACTTGAAATTTGCCTTGGAGCTTTTTGGATTGATGGAGGAAATAGATGAGTCCTCTTGACAGTAGCATTCCTCTCTTTCCCTGTCTGTTTCTGAACAAGAACTTTCACTAGCTTTTCATTAGACTTAGAAGAGTTCTTGTTTGCAGCAGATTTAACAACTGTTAATTTTGTTTTGTTCTTATTTTTCTTATCTTTAACAGAAGCAAGACTTGTGTTCTTCAATTCATTTTGAAGCTTCTGTTTTTCTGATTTTAATGCAATTACTTCCTTTTCTGAAATTTGAAGCTTGTTTAGCATGACATCCAAGCCATTTTCATCTTGTTCTTTTCATTTTCAAATTGAGCAATTTGTTTTTCCAAATCGGCGATTTTATTACTCAAATTGCTGCATTCATTGTCCAATGGTTTGTCATGGTACAAGCATTCAATCTTCCTTTTAGGTGATGATTTTCTTCAACAAGTTGTTTACATCTTTCATTTATTTGATGATCATGAGCCATATTAGAGATTTGTTTGTTTAATTGATCATTATCAAATTTGAAGTTGTTATTGAGATCAATCAATTCTTCTTTTCATTTTCCAGATCAATGACTTTTGATTTCAATAGCTCATGGTTTTCTTTCAATCCATTCAGTTATTTTCACAGATTTGGAGTTCATCTTCCAAATTCTCTTTTTCAGAATTTAATTTTTCAACTTCAATTTTCAAATTATCATTTTCTTCTGAAGGATTCTTATCATTATTCTGGTGCAATTCAAGTGTATTTCTCAAGTTTTCACTTTCTTTATGGCAATGTTTTAAAGTCTTTTTCAAGTCTTTATTTTTAGTGTTCAGTTGTACATTAAGACTTTGTATCTTTTCACAGAATTTAATCAACTCAGCATAAGACATACTTTCATCTTCACCAGAATCAGAATTAGAACACACAAATGGATCTGGAGTTGATTTACCTGACCTTTTAGACCCATTTGAACTCTTGTGTTCTGAAGAGGATGAATAATGCTCTGAGCTCTTAGAATGTGCTGTTAGAGCCAAAACCTTATGAATGGTTGATTTTCTGGATTCATTGAGGCTCCTCTTTGCCATAAAGTACTTGTGAATTTCTTTTGCTCCTTTTCTTTGTGCTTCCTTTGAAAAACTTGATGAAGGTGAGACTGGTGATTTCTCTGAAATTATAACAAGAGATTCATGCAGATTAAATAGATTTGCCATTATACCAAGACTCACAAAAGACTATTAGATCTAATCACAGTGAATCAATGTGACAAGGAATTAGATCTAACAATTAGAGTGGTTAATCTGCTCTAATGCCAAAAGAGGAATCAGAGCGATTAAGCACACAGTTCAAGCAATTACACAGAGATCAGCCAGAAGCAATCAAATCAATCATAACAGACATTAACCCCTATGTACCAATTGTTAGGAATCAGAGCGATTAATCAACAGAGACAAATCATCCAAAAAAAACCAACTGATGAACAACAAACCCTCTGATACCAATTGTTAGGAACAGATGGGTGGATGGATCAGATCTAGAAGGGGGGGGGGGGGTTGAATAGACCTAATACCAATTAACGCGGAAGCTTAAGCAATTTAAAATTACTTCGAATCAGAGATCAAATCACCCAATCAATTTACTGATCTGAAGTGTGATTAGAGTGTGAGCAAATCAATTAGTAGTGTGAACGAAATCCCTATGCATGCATCTAGCGAGATACAAAGACAAACCACAAATCAAACCAATGCACAAAGGATATTTTAGGTGGTTCGGAAATCACCTCCAGTGACTCCTACGTCCACCCCTCACACAGTGAGGCCACACTACTCAAAAACCCTGAGTACAACTCACACAGGAGCACGACGACTCCAAACACCCTTGAGCACGACGACTCAAGAAACACCTGGAGCACGACGACTCCAAACTGAGCACGACGGCTCAAACAACAACCGGAGTACGACGACTCCAAATTGAGCACGACGGCTCAAAACACACAGTGAGTATGACGACTCACAAACTACTGAGCTCGACGGCTCACAAACAACCTGCTAGAAAAACACAAGACTCAGATCCTCTAGCAACAGATCTAGTCCAACAATAGTCAATTCATGAGACTTATGCAACAACCCATGCACAATCTCAGAATCACTCAGAAGAGAAAAGGAAAATGAGAATTGTATTGATAAGCTTTTCTCTTCAGATGTACTCCCTTGTAGAAGGTCGAATTGTGAAGTGCTTTGATCTCTGGAAGTTCCTGGACGATGCTCTGCAATCTGATCTTCAGGATCTTCCTTGAATTCTTCACAGAAGTCGGCTTCTACTTGATCTACTTCCTTAAGGTGATCCAATTGGTTCTTCAACGATCAATTTCCACTTCTCATGCTTGAGTAGATGAGAATTTGGCTTGAGGAAGCACCAGGAAGGCAAGAACAGGGAGGAGAAACCTTCTAGCCGCCAACAAGACTTCTAGGAGGCTCTGAAAGGGTTCTTTCATGTTGGATAGCCAATAGGAGGGTATTTATACCCCTAATGGTCCAAATGTACCCTTGGGGTCGTGGGCACACGATCCAAGGCTAATCCAACAGATCCCTAGGGTGCCACGTGTCCAGGACAAAGTTTAAGTCACAGAGATTCCGGAGTGTGTCGACCTGCCCATGAGGTGTGTCGACACACTGTCCCAGACTGGCAAATCAATTCCCTGGGAGAGGTCTCTAGTGTCGACTTGAGATGATCCAGTGTTGACACCATGTCCCAGACAGCAAAACAGCCCTTCTGGGAAGGCTCTCTAGTGTCGACCTGATATCATCTCGTGTCGACCTGCTTTGGCCATCTGACAAACAAGCCTTCTGGGAGAGCCATCTAGTGTCGACTTGCCTGCATTTGGTGTCGACCTACTTTAGCTATCTGAACAACAGCCTTCTGGGAAGGCTCTCTAGTGTCGACACTATCTGATTCTGTGGCGACCCTCATTATACGGTACGGTTATACCAACCCACGTCGGTATAGCGAGCGTCATCACAGTGGGACATTTACCCAACAATAACATTCAGCTGAGATACATGTGAATATAAGAACAAGTAGCGGGTAAAGAACCACTGTCTTCATTTCATTCATAATCCACAATTAACATACATAATTCGAAACATTTAAAGAACTAAAATCCACAAATTAAATTGCTGAAAATCAAATACATGATTGTCCACACTTAAACATTTTTTCATGATAGTGCTATACGATGTTTCAATTACATACATCAATGCCAAAATGTCACAACTAAGCTCCACCAACTAGCTACTCCCCGCGCTCGGAGTCGCTTTCCATGGTCTCCTCCAAAGGTGTGTCACCTACTACACCTGTACGCCGAAGCAAGTAAAAGTATAAAAGACTCAGCAAATAACTCTACACATACCATACATGTACATGTCATAGCAGGTTTTACATACACATTTACAAGACAAACATGTAGCATGCTTATCATTGAAATTAACAACCTATCATGGTAATTCTATTAATGAAACACATAATTCATGCTTTCAGATTTCCTAAATCAAAATCTCCTATCACATGCTCTCTAATTATTCCTACACATGAAAGTTCTACCTTCATTAAACTAAAACATGAAAGCACTTTAGCAAGACTAGCTTATATACATGAAAGAAACATTTCTAACATGGTTACTACTTATTCTTATACATGCACATGACCATTTCACATGCTTTAAGCTTGCTGTTTGATGTGGTTTAACACTTTACAATCTAACACATGGAAGCTATGTTCTCATTCAAACCGCAACGTGAGGGCATACACACCTGGATGGTTCACACATAAGTAAAGATTGTCCCTAGCAGGGTTCTACACAATGTACACATATAGCACAAAATCATAACCACATTTATGTTGCTATTCTAACATGATTTCAGATCATCATATCATGGATTTCAATTTCACATGCTCACATTTGGTTTCACATTTTTACACAATTTCTTATTCACATATTTCATACTTTACACATTGCACATTTACACATTGTTCACACTACACAATTTGCACATGATCACAATCACATTCATATTTTACACTTTAGTGCCGTGACACATAGTCCAAACCACCATAAGAAGGACACATCACATCACATACACATAGACGTCACCTAGGCAATGCAGTGACGACTCTTGGACTGCGCAGACCGGGAGAACAAGTCTCCACCCTAACCAGTGGTACTTGTCCACCTCCAGGATTTCATCCTAATGCCCTTAGGATCACAACACATTGAACCTTCTCAGGGGAACTTTTCCTGATAAGGTTCCACTGCCCTCTATGGAAGCAGTGTCACACTTGGCACAATTTACACATTTACCAATTTTTAACACATATCTTTACACATGACACTTGCCTCTCATTCATTTCTCACTCACACAAGGGCTCTATTTTCCTAACAGATTCTACAGTTAACAGGGATTACATGTTCAGAATTTTACACAAATCAGATCACACACACATGTCACATTATTCCCACATTAGCATGCATTATGTTTCATATTTCTGGCATGGAAAAATTCATATTTCACTATACAGTTGTCCAAACGACTTAAAATTAACCACATGCTGATCTCAGGTTTTTGATTCCACCTTCAAAATTTCACATTTTCCTGACTCATATCGCATTTACAGAAATTAAAACATTCAGTCTCATGTCATTCATAATTCAACTTGTCATGTGACATAACCTAAATTCTCAGATTGGCAATTTACAGATCTGAATTTATCACATATGTGTCATAGAAGTTTTTCCCGAATTTATTTCACGACATACCATTTACTGTGAATTTTTGGAAATCCTGCACATACTTTTTATTTCCATTACAGTAATTACAATAAATCATATGAACATGGATAATTTCTCAAATTCACAGGGTTATAACTGACACATGTACACATGGGTAGAAAAATCCAGGGCAATTAATTCTTCCGAAATCATATGGACAGTAGGTAATCATGCGTAACCCTTTTTCCCAACATGCATTTCGATAAATCCAACAATTCATGCCATCCACAGAAAATCACAGAAATTTCCACACACATCACATTAGTTATTTTACATAACATATAAATTTACACTATATCCTCATGCGTCAAAGTTCAGAAAATAATTACTTAAGGCAGAATAGTTCACTTTTTCTGCACTGAAGAACTTGGCGGCAGTGTTTGGCCGTTCAAAGAGATGGACGGCAAGATCACCGGACATTCACTGGAGATCTTGGCGTCAATGCATTGACGCCAAGTTCCTGTCTGTGCAGAACACAGACCGAACTCCAAACAACAAGGAGAATGGGGGATCTAGGACACGAGGTAAATGTGTAAAAATGAGAAAAACCTACTAGACAACAACATGGACGATGTGTGTAGGTTACTTGCCTTTCTAAAAACCTCCAAAGGGATCTATGTTGCTGTTGAAGCTCTCCTTGGGCAGTCCCAAGAAGCCTCCAAAACACCACTCCTCCGGGTTCTTGGTCGATGCAGATGCTAAACCAGTGGTGGGGAAGCCTTCTCCTTGGTCCCCTCTAGCCTCCAGTGCAATAGAACGCCGGATGAAGCTCCAAATCGTCAGGTCAAGGCATGCAAATCCAACTTCCTCACAACTTGCTAGGTTTTCTCTCCTCTTTGCACAGAGCCAAGAGAGGGTTGAGGGTTGAAATAGGGGTTTGTATATAGAGGAGAGGAGCTCTCCTCTCATGCAGGTCAGACAAGAGGGTTTTCAGACCGTTGGAGACAGCTCCCAATGGGTGAGCTAGCTTGCTCCCGGAATTCTGGGCTCTGCAACGCATGCAGTCAGAGACGTTGGCGTCCACATCGCTGGACGCTGGGTTAGTGTTGGCGTCCAGATGATGACCAAACTTTCTCCATATAAATTTACTCACTTATTTATATATTAATTTTGATGATTAACAAAACATTACTAATGAATTACTTGAGCCTTGAGGACAGGAAATAAAAGTAAAAGAAAGTTCAAGACAATCAGGTAAGACTCTCACTTCATAATTTTTCCAAGTCATTGCATCGACTTCTTCATACTTCATAACGACTTCTATTGATAATCAGAACGATTCCTTTATAAGTTCATAACGATTTCATAAGTATTATGATCAATTTCCTTTCTGACCGAAAAGTCGTGATGTTTCAAACAAATCGATACCGCAACGATTTCTTTGGAAAGCATAACGACTTGACCGTCGTAACGATTCTATAAGACATCGCAATGATTTCTTTTGAAAGCGTAACGACTTGATCGTCGTAACGATTCTATAAGACATCGCAATGATTTCTTTGAAAGCGTAACGACTGTCCGTTGTAACGATTTCGTCAGTACTCGTAACGATTTCTTTAGAATCACAACGACTTTCTAGCCGTAACGAATTCTTTAGTTCTCGTAACGATTTCTTTAGAATTCACAACGACTTTCTATCCGTAACGACTTCTTTAGTTCTCGTAACGATTTCTTTAGAATTCACAACGACTTTCTAGCCGTAACGACTTCTTAGTTCTCGTAACGATTTCTTTAGAATTCACAACGACTTTCTAGCTGTAACGATTTCTTTAGTTCTTGTAACGATTTCTTTAGAATTCACAACGACTTTCTAGCTGTAACGATTTCTTAAGTTCTCGTAACGATTTCGTTAGACCTCGTAACGATTTGCTTGTCGAAATGATTTCTTTAGAACTCAGAACGATTTGCATCTCATAACGATTTGTTAAGAGTTTCATATCGATTTCTTCAGAAATACAACGATTTGTATTTCACAACGATTTCATAAATGCTTATAACGATTTCATTATTAATAACGATTTGCCTATCAACTTATAACGATTTCATAAGTCATAAAGGCATCAGCTTTGTTCATATCGATTTCATTATTATATCAACACTCTTTGATATACGTTGAATAGTCAAAGTCGTATCTCGTATGTTTGACTGCTATACATTCAATGCACTCTGAATGTATCTCTCATGCATGCAGACGATATCTTCCAGCATTGTGCTATTTTGTCTACATCTTTATTTTGACAGAAAGGAGCTTTGCTAAAACTAGCAATATCTTTTCCAAACTGTGACTAACGATCAACGACAGCCCTAGTTGTCTCCTATTTATTGTTGACATACTTGCAGATACCTGACAAGACTTATCTGTACAACGTTGGACACAAGATACAAGATATAAAATGTTTCTGTGGCGTGTACTAAAGGATAAAAGACTGAAGATCAGAAGCTTCCTTGCAGACCTGTCTAACGTACACCAGGATGAGAGACAACGGATCTTTAACGTTCAAATTTCAAGAAGAAGCTTAAATACAAGACTCAAGACTGAGAAGGACAAGAAGATACTTTTGAAGAATATTATTCAAAAGAAAGCATCGCCAATCCTTCAAGTCTTCTGTGATTCAAAACAAGAGCGAAGCACTCCATTCCAATCCATCTTAGCTCTTTAGCTCTCAGTGTTCAAGAAGAAATTCCTGTGAGAGCCAGTGTAGTCTTTGGAGAGAAACCAGTGTTAAAATTCCTTCTCTCTCGAGGCTTGTTTGCTTCAGATTGTAGCTGTTTGAGCTAGTTCCTGAAGCTTGTTCTTATACTTCTTTTATTGGTTGTGTTCCCTTCTGGGTGAAGGAAGACCTGGTGGTATCCAGGGTGGTTGTTTTCCCTTCAGGTTGAAGGAAGACCAGTTGAGGCTGGGTGTAAGGATCCGTGAGGGGGATATACCCTTGATAGTGAAATCCTGAGGTATTGCTCAGGGACTGGACGTAGGTCTCCTGTGGAGAGGAGTTCCGAACCAGGATAAAAATCCTTGTGTCTTGTGGTTGTGTTTTTTGTGTGTCTGCTGTCTCATTTCCTCTAACTCTAACCTTCGTTTAAGTTGTTGTGTAATCCTTTTAGTGAACAGGTATTAATCAAAGATCAAAATTTTAATAACCCATTCACCCCCCCTCTGGGCTTAGCTAGCTGGGCAACAAGTGGTATCAGAGCGAGTCTCTTCGACAAAGAAGAAGATCCAACGATCTGAAGAGTAAAGATCCATGGCAGCCCAAGGTAATTTCGAAGGTCAGTCAGTCAACAGACCTCCTTTGTTTGATGGAGAAGATTATACCTATTGGAAAACAAGAATGGAGTACTTTCTACAAGGCCACGATTACATGATATGGTCCATTGTAGAAGAAGGCGATCTTCTAGTCACCAATGCAAAGGCTCAGTGGACAGATGAAGACAGAAGAAAAATCTCCTTAAACTGCAAAGCCAAGAGCATCCTGTGCTGTGCCCTCAGCAAGAAAGAATTCAACAGAGTTTCAGCCTGCAAATCCGCAATGGAAATGTGGGAAAAGCTCAGGATTACCTATGAAGGGACAGATAAGGTAAAGGAGACAAGAATCGACATTCTTGTGACTCAATATGAAAGATTCCAGATGCAGTCAGGTGAATCCATAACCCAAATGTTCAGTAGATTCACAGATATCACAAACGGATTAGCTGGATTAGGAAAAGATGTACCAGATATGGTCAGAAAGATCCTCAGATCTCTGCCATCCTCATGGACTCCAAAGGTAACAGCCATTGAGGAAGCCAATGATCTAAAACTAATGTCATTGGAGAAGTTAATAGGATCCCTATGGCTCATGAAATAAATATGGAGAGATTAGGAGAATCCTCCAGCAGAAAGAAGCAATCAAATGCTCTCAAGGCCAATGAAGACATATCAGAAGAATCACTGGACAACAGTGAAAGCAGTAAGGACAGTGATGATGAAGAAGCAATGCTGTCTCGAAGACTTCAAAGAATTCTAGCAAAGAAGAAGAAGTTCCAGTCTGGGAGAAGATTTTTCAAGAAAAATAAAGATTTCAGAAAACCAGAAGTAAAGGATTCGAAGAAAGGAGAAGTGATATGCTATGAATGCAAGAAGCCTGGACACATCAAGGCTGATTGTCCAATGCTCAAGAAGAATGATCACAAGAAGAAGGATAATTTCAGAAAATTCAAGAAGTATAAAAAGAAGGCAATGGCAGCTGCTTGGGAGAACAGCAGTGACTCAGACAGTGAGTCAAGCTCAAGCAGTGATGGAGAAGAAGCCAACCTGGCTCTCATGGCCAACATCGAAGAAAAGGTAACTTCTGACTCTTCTTTTGATTCCTGTAATGATTCAGATTCTGATAATTTAGAAAGTGCCTTTAATGAACTTTATGATAAATATAAAGAAGTATCCAAATTACTTAAAGTTAGTAAGAAAAATGTAATCTGTTTAGAAAACACTAATTCAGATCTAAAAACAGAAAATGAAGAATTAGAAAAACAAATAACTGAACTTAAAAGAAGAAATAAATTGTTATGTGAAGACCTAAAAGCTAAGAATGAACAAATAACAAAATTGGAAAAACAGGAAAGCACAGATGAATTAAGGAAAGAAGTTAAAAACTTAAATGAAGAAAATAATAAACTATCAAGCACACTAGAGAAATTTACTAATGGTAAAAACTCTCTAATATTAAAAGGTGCTAGAAGAGCAGGTAAGAAGAAAAATGGTTAGGATATACACCCCCAGATAATGAAGAAACCATAGTCTACCCTAAAACATATCCAACACCAAAGTTTATACCTGAACAAGATATAGCATATAAAGCTGAGTTCAAGTATATAGAAAAGGTAACAAAATTGTCCTGCTGTGATCACTGCAACAAATTAGGACATATCGCAATAACATGCCCAACAAAACATAAAAAATGGATAATAAAAGGTAAAATTAATGATACTAACCCATCAGGACCCAAAAGAACTTGGGTACCTAAAACTTAATGTTTAAATTTCAGGGAAACTCAAAAGCATCCAAATGGTACTTGGACAGTGGATGCTCAAGGCACATGTCAGGCAAACCAGAAGTTTTCGTTAATCTCCAAGCTGAAGAAGGAACAGTCACCTATGGAGATAATGGAAAAGGCACAGTGATAGGAAGTGGGTCCGTGAACATCAAAGGAAAATCAGTTATTGAAGATGTAATGCTGGTCAAAGGATTAAAGCACAATCTCATCAGCATCAGCCAGTTGTGTGACAAAGGCCATCAGATTCAGTTCCAAGAATCAAAGTGCAGTATATTAAAGGATGGAGCAGTCATATTTGAAGCATATAGAGAAAGAAATTTGTATGTTCTCTATCTCGAGGAACTCAAGGATCAAGATGTCTGTTTGGCAGCCAGCAAAGATCAATCAACAGAGCTGTGGCACAGAAGACTGGGCCACTGCAGCTTGGATGGATTGAACAAGCTCAGAAAGAGAAATCTAGTGGAAGGATTGCCAAAGGTCAACTCAAAAATGGATAGCATCTGCAGACCTTGTGCAAGAGGAAAGCACACCAAGAGCTCTTTCAAATCAAAGACAGTAGTGACCACCTCAAAGCCATTAGAATTACTTCATATGGATCTATTTGGGCCAATGAGGACTACCAGTCTCGGAGGAAAGAATTTTGGATTTGTTATAGTTGATGATTACTCAAGATTTACTTGGGTATCCTTTCTAGAGCACAAAGATGACACCTTTGATAATTTTGTCAGCTTCAGCAAGAAAGTTCAGAAAGATCAGAAGTTCACCATTATATCTATCCGATCAGATCATGGTGGTGAGTTTCAGAATGAAAAGTTTGCAAAGTTCTGTAATGATCAAGGAATTGAGCACAACTTCTCAGCACCAAGGACACCTCAACAGAATGGAATTGCTGAGAGGAAAATAGAACTCTTTTGGATATGGCAAGAACCATGTTATCAGAATATGACTTGCCAAGATATTTTTGGGCCGAAGCCATCAACACTGCAAGCTATATCATTAATAGGGTAATGATCAGGCCAATTCTGAAGAAGACTGCTTATGAACTCTACAAGGGAAAGAAACCAAAGATCAGTCACTTCAAAATATTTGGATGTCCTTGTTTCATCCACAACAATGGAAAAGGGACATTGGTAAGTTAGATGCCAAATCAGATGAAGGCATCTTTATGGGGTACACTTCTAAACCCAAAGGTTATAGAGTTTTCAATAAACGCTCATTATTAATTGAACAATCTGTGCATGTTATTTTTGATGAATCTAACCCCTCCTTGAAAAAGGAAGAAATTAGTGACATTGATGATGCAGATGACTTGTCCGAAAAATTAAAGAATACCTCAATTGAGGACAAGGAAGATCCACCTCTGGAAGAACTGCAGCAGACTGAAATTCAACATGAAAACCTTCCAAAAGAATGGAGACATAAGAAAGATCACCCTCCTGAGAATATTATTGGTGATCCATCCGTAGGGGTAAGAACAAGAGGTAATGTAATCCCTTGTGATTATTTAGCCTTTGTTTCTCAAATAGAGCCTAAGACAGTCAATGAAGCTTTAACTGATGAATCATGGATAATAGCCATGCAAGATGAACTAAATCAGTTCAAGAGAAACCAAGTATGGTCACTTGTTCCTAGACCATCCAATCATTCAGTTATTGGCACCAAGTGGGTGTTCAGAAATAAACTGGATGAGTCTGGAGTAATCTTAAGGAACAAGGCCAGACTGGTAGCTCAAGGCTATTCCCAAGAGGAAGGCATAGATTTCGATGAAACCTATGCACCTGTGGCTAGACTTGAGGCTATTAGGATTTTACTTGCTTATGCATCTGCATTAGATTTAAAATTGTTTCAAATGGATGTCAAATCAGCCTTTTTAAATGGATTTATCAAAGAGGAAGTGTATGTTGAACAACCTCCAGGTTTTGATGACACCGAATTTCCAAATCATGTATTTAAACTCCATAAGGCTCTATATGGTTTAAAGCAAGCACCTAGAGCCTGGTATGAGAGGCTCAGTACTTTCTTATTAGATCATGGTTTCACTAGAGGTCAAGTAGATAGTACATTATTTATAAAATCTAAAGTCAAACATATACTTCTTGTGCAAATATATGTAGATGATATTATTTTTGGATCTACTGATGAATCTCTTTGCAAGTACTTTGAAAAGCTTATGCAGGGAGAATTTGAAATGAGTATGATGGGAGAGCTAAACTACTTCCTTGGATTACAAATCAAGCAAGGGAAGGAAGGCACCCACATCTGTCAAGCCAAGTAACCAAAGAGCTATTAAAGAAATTTGGTTTTGAAGGTGAGAAGCCACTATCAACGCCAATGAGCACATCAACCAGAATGGACAGTGATCAAAATGGTAAAAAGGTAGACCAAAAGAACTATAGAGGCATGATAGGGTCATTACTTTACTTAACAGCAAGTAGACCAGACATTTTATTCAGTGTATGCATGTGTGCTAGATATCAAGCAGACCCTAGAGAGTCTCATTTAATTTCTGTGAAAAGAATATTCAGATATTTAGCTAGAACTCATGATTTAGGTCTTTGGTATCCAAAATCTTGTGAAATAAATTAGTAGGATATTCTGATGCTGATTATGCTGGATGCAAAGTAGATAGAAGAGCACCAGTGGTTGTTGTCAGTTTCTTGCAGGATGTCTGATATCTTGGTCCTCCAAGAAACAAAATTCAGTAGCTCTATCAACAGCTGAGGCAGAATATGTTGCTGCTGGAAGTTGCTGTACACAACTCCTATGGATAAAGCAACAACTTGAGGATTTCGGCATTCATATCAAGTCAATTCCACTACTGTGTGATAATACAAGTGCCATCAACCTCACCAAGAATCCAGTGCAACACTCAAGGACTAAACATATTGAGGTTAGATATCACTTCATTCGAGATCATGTAGCTAGTGGTAACTTAGAAATTTCTTTTATAGATACAAATGGTCAACTAGCAGATATCTTCACAAAAGCCCTACCTGAAGAGAGATTTACATCTCTTAGAAGGGAATTAGGGATGTGCAATTTGTGAAAAGATTCTGTATTTAAATTGGCATATAAATTATTTCAGATTAAATGAAATTTTCTCTCTCTCTTGACTTTAAGCAAAACTCAGCTTATTTACTCTCTTTGACCGCTGTTGTGTTAAAAGCAGTTTGACTCGTCAAACCCTTTTGTCGTCTTCTGCCGTTACCGCCTTTGGCGCTTCCTGTTTTCGATAAAGTAATTCTAATTAGTCAAATCGTTCTGGGAACGACTCATCTTCCACCTTTACCCTTTCTCCTTTATCTGTTCGCCCAAAGCCGATGCCCTAACGATTCCGGCATCGACTCTCTGCAAGATTTGAAGCTTTCTCTTCTTCCCGCGAAGAATCCCTTGAGGGCTTCCATCTCTTCCATCATCTCCCTTCTCCAGAACCGTTTTCTTCTCTCTACCCATGGCCGCAAGTGTAGGGGGCTACAGTGCTGAGTACCTGTCCGCAGAGCAGCAGGAAAGATTCACCTTCGTGAAGACGAAGATTTGCGGAAACAAGGCAGTGGATGTTCAGAATCTAGAGAAGAATGGCATGAGCAGTTTAGTAGAAGCTTTGAGAAGGATGCAGTGGATGGATGTTGCCACTTTTCCGAGGTAAGTTATCCCGACCTGGTGAAGCCTTTTTCGTTTGTCTGAAGTCAGAGGCGGATGGGTCCCTTGTCTCCTCTGTTAAGGGTATCCAAATTAAGGTAGACCATGAACTCCTGCACACGTTGTTTGGAGTGAAGACATCTGGACATAGTGGGGTTCACACCGTGAACGATGAAGCAAAGGGTCTTGGCATTATAGGTCCAGGTTTCAGGCTGAAAGACGGAAAATTAGATATCAATCAAATGTCTGCATTCAACCGTCTACTCCATTTCATTATCTGCCAAATTGTGGTTCCCCGAGTGCTACTTTCTCATCTTGCACTAGGGCAGATTCGGATATGATGTTCTGGGTAATCCAGAATAAGGAGATTAACTTGGCCGCAGTCATGTTGGAGAGAATGAAGTTTGCTAGTGCTCAAATCTGGGATACAAAGAGCAAAATGAATGTATCCTTGCCCTACGCTCATCTCCTAACCAAGATTTTCAAGCATTTTGGAGTTGATTTATCTGGAGCTGTTGTGGAAAAGATGGGCCAGTCTATAAGGTCCAGGAACCTTAAGAAAAGTGGTTTTTCAGTGCAGAATGGGATATGGACCAAGACCTCTGTGGCAGAGGGAGAGGCCATCATCGGAGTTGTTCCAGAGATTCAAGAAGAAGCAGCAGATCCTCCAGCAGTTTTAGAGGTAAGATCAGCAGCAGTAGAGTCAGCAGCAGCAGCACCCTCAGTGGAACTCCAAGCAGAGATTTCAGGATCACCTATTATAGAAGTTGAATCTCATCCTCCAGAAGTTCAAATGGAAGAAGCTGTAGCAGGTGGCAGATCCTTTGCCCACCTCAATAGTTGCCTCTATTTTAAGAGATGTTTTGGACTCTCTTCCCTCCACCTCAGTTACTTCAGAAACAGGTGGACTTGATGAAGAAGAAGCTATGGCACCAGGCCATACAGAAAATTTGACTGAATCAGTTGTCAGTGTTGAGGTGCAAGCAGCTACTCAACAAGAAGTGATTTTGGAAGATGTTCCCAGCCAAGGGGAACAATATGCTAGTGAATCAAAATTGTCAGAATCCGTGGCAGAAGGCCACTCTGAGAAAATTGTTTTGGAGGAAGCTCCTGCCCAGGGGAGCTAGAAAATGTTGATCTCCATGCTCCTATTCAGGGGGAGCAAACTGGCAATGAGGAACCATTGATAGAAAATGCTCCTGAGACAGATGCACCATCTCAAAAAATCCTCCTCCGCCAGCGCTCCTGTAAGTGAAGAACCAAGTGCAAGCCATGTACATATTGAGGAGCTTGTCACTCAGCAGAGCAAACAAAAGAGAGTGGTTCACAGAAGGTCAAGAAAGAGCCACAGAAAAGTAAATCTGAAGCCAGTTATGGAATTGTTGAAGGCTCAAGGAGATATTTTATCATCAGTTCAGACCAGTGTGCAAGGCATTCTGACCAGTCAAGCTTCAACCACCTCTGAGCTATCTTCAGTCCGAAATGCAATGAAGTGGTTCAACAAGGAAATGTCTGATATGAAGTCCATGATTGCAACTCTTTCAAGGTCAAGTGGTTTTTCTCCTGCAGCTACTCAGAGCAGATCAGCAGCTGTTCCTCGGCCACCAGGGCCTCCAGCTCAAGATCAGGGCCATCAGGGCCTCAGTCCAGCATCAGGGCCATCAGGGCCACCAGGGCCATCAGTGCCAGCATCAGGGCCATCTGGGCCGTCTGCAGTTGTCAGAGAGGGTCATGCAAAAGGGAAAGAGCCCATTGAAGCTACCAAGGCCCCTGACACTTCTACTCTTGCAACTCCAACCCTCTCTTCACCTTCATCTCCTTCTACAGCCCCTCCAGCACCACCAACTCTCAAACACCCTATGCCTCGCACCCAACCTTCTTCCTCTCTCATTTCATCTCAACCTTCTTTCTCTCCCACTCCTTCTCACACCTCAGCTCCATCATCATTCTCACCTTCTTCACCTCTCACTCACACCACTCCAGTTCGCCCGTCTACATCCTTCAATCCCAAACACCTCTTCTATCCTCCTACTCCTCCTTCCTCTGTCACCTTCATTCAGGAAAAACCTCAACTTCTTGGTGTCTTTGACACTAATATTCCGGATGATTTTGAGAGAAATACCCTCCTCACCATTCTCTCCACTGCCACTCATATCCACAGGACTGATCCTCCCAGTCCTGCCAAGAAAAAGAGGAAACATTCATCCTCTGTCAGCATCCCTCCTCACCATTATTTCCTCCTCTTTGGTACTCTCTTACCCTCGAACCTCAGAAAAGACCTATCTATAGGGAATACCTTCAAAAATGCATCCTCTCCACCGTCTATGGTATTCCTTTCCTCAACCTCTCTGAGCATTTAAACACTGTTCTTCCTTTTATCCAGCTGTCCCACCCTCAAAAATCCAAAATCTTTGAGGGCACTGAGTTCAAGACTGAAGATCAGTGGGCCAATGTCAAGGGCAACAAAGCTCAGTACACCAAATACTTGACTGCCAGGGCAGAATCCCTTACCCATAGAGCTCACCCACTCACGCTTTCTGAGTGGTTTACTCTTCAGCATAAAAACTCTTGGGGACCTTTCATTTTGAAAGAATCAGAATTGCCAAGAACTTCCAGCTGTACAGTGATTTCTGCTACTTGAACAAGCTGCCTGAAGTCCAGTTCTACCAGTTTCATTCAGCCATAGTGATGCTGAGATCAGAACATCCAATAAATCTTCCCCTCACAGTGGATTTTGCCGATCTCAAAGTTGACTCTCCAGTTCTTCTGCCAAAGCTACACTCCTTAGTGTTTGACTCAGATGCAGGCTCCCATGCCTTTGATATGTTTGCTAAGCAGATGGGCAGAATGTCAGCTAAGCAGGGTAGAATGCCTTCCTTTTTGCGGTTTATCTTCAGAGAATACCACTCTGGCCGCATTTCCTCTCAAGTTTTGGCTCCACTCATCTCTGAGTGTGAGAGGCTTTCTCCCACCATATGGGAAACGCTCTACAAGGAACCCCATCTTCAGTTGCAAGCCATCAACAGTTCCTTGGTCCGTCAAGCTAAGCCTATTCTATCAGCCGAAGCCTTCATGGATCTCAACTCCATAAATCCCATTCAAGAGATCTATGTTCAGTGGGCAGCCAGATATACTGCCTTCTATGCTCTGAAGCAGGATCTGCTTGATCAGAAGATTTTCTATCCAATCTCTCTGGATAGATTTCTCCATCGTGCCAGCTTTGGAAAGAGCACCTACTTCCGATTCATACTGGACAAAGATCAGTATGAAGAATTCCTGGCAGAGCAGCGGCAGCTTTACATTCAAAGGATCTCTCCAGCCATGGGTTCTTCCTTCTCAGTTGCTCCTGGTGTTTTCCGCCAGACTTTTGAAGATGTGGAGATCAAGGCATGGACTGTTATTTCCCAGCATGCCTCCCTTTTGTCTCCTATGTATTATCTTACTCCTAATTAATACAAAGCTTTCTCTCTTCTTTGTCTCATAGACTATCTTTTGCTTATTGACAAAAAGGGGGAGAAAACTAATGCAACTCTGAAAAACATGTTGTTTTCTTTATGTTGTTTAGTATATTTTGTCATCATCAAAAAGGGGGAGATTGATGACCAAACTTTCTCCATATAAATTAACTCACTTATTTATATATTAATTTTGATGATTAACAAAACATTACTAATGAATTACTTGAGCCTTGAGGACAGGAAATAAAAGTAAAAGAAAGTTCAAGACAATCAGGTAAGACTCTCACTTCATAATTTTTTCCAAGTCATTGCATCGACTTCTTCATACTTCATATCGACTTCTATTGATAATCAGAACGATTCCTTTATAAGTTCATAACGATTTCATAAGTATTATGATCAATTTCCTTTCTGACCGAAAAGTCGTGATGTTTCAAACAAATCGATACCGCAACGATTTCTTTGGAAAGCGTAACGACTTGACCGTCGTAACGATTCTATAAGACATCGCAACGATTTCTTTTGAAAGCGTAACGACTTGATCGTCGTAACGATTCTATAAGACATCGCAACGATTTCTTTTGAAAGCGTAACGACTTGTCCGTCGTAACGATTTCTTCAGTACTCGTAACGATTTCTTTAGAATTCACTCACAACGACTTTCTAGCCGTAACGACTTCTTTAGTTCTCGTAACGATTTCTTTAGAATTCACAACGACTTTCTAGCCGTAACGACTTCTTTAGTTCTCGTAACGATTTCTTTAGAATTCACAATGACTTTCTAGCCGTAACGACTTCTTTAGTTCTCGTAACGATTTCTTTAGAATTCACAACGACTTTCTATCCGTAACGACTTCTTTAGTTCTCGTAACGATTTCTTTAGAATTCACAACGACTTTCTAGCTGTAACGATTTCTTTAGTTCTCGTAACGATTTCTTTAGAATTCACAACGACTTTCTAGCTGTAACAATTTCTTAAGTTCTCGTAACGATTTCGTTGGACCTCGTAACGATTTGCTTATCGAAATGATTTCTTTAGAACTCAGAACGATTTGCATCTCATAACGATTTGTTAAGAGTTTCATATCGATTTCTTCAGAAATACAACGATTTGTATTTCACAACGATTTCATAAATGCTTATAACGATTTCATTATTATAATAACGATTTGCCTATCAACTTATAACGATTTCATAAGTCATAAAGGCATCAGCTTTGTTCATATCGATTTCATTATTATATCAACACTCTTTGATATACGTTGAATAGTCAAAGTCGTATCTCGTATGTTTGACTGCTATACATTCAATGCACTCTGAATGTATCTCTCATGCATGCAGACGATATCTTCCAGCATTGTGCTATTCTGTCTACATCTTTATTTTGACAGAAAGGAGTTTTGCTAAAACTAGCAATATCTTTTCCAAACTGTGACTAACGATCAACGACAGCCCTAGCTGTCTCCTATTTATTGTTGACATACTTGCAGATACCTGACAAGACTTATCTGTACAACGTTGGACACAAGATACAAGATATTAAAATGTTTCTATGGCGTGTACTAAAGGATAAAAGACTGAAGATCAGAAGCTTCCTTGCAGACCTGTCTAACGTACACCAGGATGAGAGACAACGGATCTTTAACGTTCAAATTTCAAGAAGAAGCTTAAATACAAGACTCAAGACTGAGAAGGACAAGAAGATACTTTTGAAGAATATTATTCCAAAAAGAAAGCATCGCCAATCCTTCAAGTCTTCTGTGATTCAAAACAAGAGCGAAACACTCCATTCCAATCCATTAGCTCTTTAGCTCTCAGTGTTCAAGAAGAAATTCCTGTGAGAGCCAGTGTAGTCTTTGGAGAGAAACCAATGTTAAAATTCCTTCTCTCTCGAGGCTTGTTTGCTTCAGAATTGTAGCTGTTTGAGCTAGTTCCTGAAGCTTGTTCTTATACTTCTTTTTATTGGTTGTGTTCCCTTCTGGGTGAAGGAAGACCTGGTGGTATCCAGGGTGGTTGTTTTCCCTTCAGGTTGAAGGAAGACCAGTTGAGGCTGGGTGTAAGGATCCATGAGGGGGATAGTACCCTTGATAGTGAAATCCTGAGGTATTGCTCAGGGACTGGACGTAGGTCTTCTGTGGAGAGGAGTTCCGAACCAGGATAAAAATCCTTGTGTCTTGTGGTTGTGTTTTTTGTGTGTCTGCTGTCTCATTTCCTCTAACTCTAACCTTCGTTTAAGTTGTTGTGTAATCCTTTTAGTGAACAGGTATTAATCAAAGATCAAATTTTTAATAACCCATTCACCCCCCCCTCTGGGCTAGCTAGCTGGGCAACACAGATGGTTGACGCCGACACCACATCGACGTCTGTTGATATTGACGCCAATCTGGCCTTCGGCTAGAACTCTAAAACATGCAAAAACCATGTACATCTTATACCTATATATGTCATATGTATACTATTACGTACACACTACCATCATATCCTTCGTACATTATTTACATCTAATTTATACACATGCATGCACTAGTATACTAACTAGTACCTACGTAGATATTTACATACGTACATACACAACATGAATTATTTATATGCAATACAAAAATGCAACAAATTTCGAGGGCCTTACACTCTCTCCCCCTTAAAAAAACTTCGTCCTCGAAGTTAGAACGACGCTACTCAAACAAAAGGGGATACTTCTTTTTCATCACATCCTCAAGCTCCCAAGTAGCCTCCTCTCGTGAGAAGTTCTGCTAGAGAACTTTCACCGACGCAATAATCTTGTTCCGGAGATGCTGAACCTTCCGGTCAAGAATAGCTACTGGTTTCTCGACATACGAAAGATCTAGCTAAATCTCCACTGGCTCATGACTAATCACATGAGACGGATCTCGGACATACTTCCTGAGCATCGAAACGTGGAAAATGGGATGAACACTAGCCAACGCTGGGGGTAAGGCTAGCTCATACGCCACGCTGCCCAAACGTCTGAGAATCTCATATGGGCCAATGAACCTAGGGCTCAACTTACTATGCCTGCCAAATCTGACGACTCCTCGAGTAGGCGATATCTTCTAGAAGACATGATCACCCACCTCGAACTCCAAATCCTTTCTCCTGTTGTCGGCATAACTCTTCTGCCTATCCTGCGCCGCAACAAGCCTCTTTCTAATCAGCTGGACCTTATCCGAAGTTTCCTGAACTAACTCCGGCCCGATCAACTGCTTATCGCCAGTCTCCTCCCAACATAAAGGAGATCTGCAGGGCCTACCATACAACGCCTCGAATGGATCCATACCAATACTCGCATGAAAGCTGTTGTTGTATGCGAACTCCACTAGAGGTGGATGACGCTCCCAATCATCCTTCTAATCCAAAACACGCTCTCAACATATCCTCGAGCGTCTGGATAGTCCTCTTGGACTGTCCATCAGTCTGGGGATGAAACGCCGAACTGAGCTTCAGCTCCGAACCTAAAGCATCCTGAAGACCCTTCCACAACCTCGAAGTGAATCTCGGATCTCGATCCGAAATGATCGACTTCGGCACCCCATGCAATCTAATGACACTGCTAACATACAATCTAGCTAAACTCTCTACTGACTGCTTCTTCTTCATAGGCAAAAAATGAGCAGTCTTTGAGAATCTTTCAACAACTACCCAAATCGAGTCATTGCCCCTTCTAGATCGAGGCAAACCCGAAACAAAGTCCATAGTGACAACTTCCTACTTCCACACTGGGATGTCCATCCTTCGCATAAGGCCGGATGGTCGCTGTCGCTAGGCCTTCACTTGCTGGCATACTAAACACCGGGATACATAATCCGCTACATCCCTCTTCATGCCAGACCACCAAAAAGATGTCTTCAAATCCTGGTACATCTTTGTGTTACCCGGATGAATAGAGAATCACGATCTATGAGCCTCCACTAACACATGCTCACAGACATCTACTAAATTAGGGACACAAACATGGTGCTGAAATCTAATCACACCGTCCTCATCACGAGCAATGCCTGCCTTGCCCACTAACTCCAAGAGTCTAGGGTCGGCCTTCTGTTGCTCGATCACCTCATCCAAAACCGAGGACCTAAGAGATAACTGAGCTACAAAAGCCTGGCATAGCGATGACTCTAACTCAGTCAACGCGCAAGCCGCATCCTCCAACATCTTCCAGTCCTGCTGGAGAGATGGCCTCTTTCTACTCAGAGCATCTGCTACGACATTCGCCTTTCCAGGGTGATACTGAAGGTCGAAGTCATAGTCCTTCAAGAACTCAATCCATCTTCTCTGCCTCAGGTTTAGTTCCTTTTGGGAGAAAAGATACTTCAAGCTCTTGTGGTCGGTAAACACCTCAAATCTGACACCATAAAGATAGTGCCTCCAGATCTTTAGTGCATAAACCACTGCTGCGAGCTCCAAGTCATGAGTCGGATAGTTCTTCTCATGCTCCTTCAACTGACGAGAAGCATAAGCCACTACCCTTTCCTGCTGCATTAGCACACAGCCTAAACCAATCCGAGACGCATCCGTGTAGATAGCAAAACCCTCTACACCGCTCGGTAAGACTAACACCGGGGCTGTCGTGAGCTTAGTCTTCAGCAATTGAAAACTACTCTCACACTTCTCGGACCAAACAAACTTCACTCCCTTTTTGGTAAGCTGAGTCAAAGGGGCGGCGATGGATGAAAATCCCTCAATAAATCGCCGATAGTAACCAGCTAAACCAATAAAACTACGAATCTCCGAAGGGGTCTTGGGAATCTCCCAATCCATAACTGCCTGGACCTTTGCTGGATCCACTGCTACACCAGCACCGGAGATAACATGCCCGAGGAAATGAACCTCGCGCAACCAAAAATCGCACTTGCTGAACTTAGCATACAGCTTGTGCTCACGAAGAACCTCTAACACTACCCTCAAATGCTGACGGTGTGTGGCCTCGTCCGGAGAGTAAACCAGCACATCATCAATAAACACTACGACAAAGCTATCTAAATAAGGCCTAAACACCCTGTTCATGAGATCCATGAACGCTGCAGGGGCATTGGTCAATCCGAAAGGAAAGACCAAAAACTCATAATGTCCATAACGGGTTCTAAATGCCGTCTTGGACACATCCTCACTCCGAATCCTCATCTGATGATAACCAGATCGCAAATCAATCTTAGAAAAGACTGATGCATCTCGCAACTGGTCGAACAAATCATCAATACGAGGTAAGGGATACCTGTTCTTCACAGTCACTTGGTTCAGCTTTCTGTAATCAATGCATAACCTAAGTGACCCGTCTTTCTTCTTGACGAACAATACAGGTGCGCCCCAAGGGGAAACACTAGGGCGAATAAATCCCTTATCAAGCAACTCTTGCAACTGCCTCCTCAACTCGGCTAACTCCGCAGGTGCCATCCGATATGGAGCCTTCGAGATAGGAGAGGTGCCCGGAAGCAACTCTATGGTAAACTCTATCTCTCTATCCGGTGGCAAACCAGACAAATCATCAGGAAAGACGTCTGGAAAATCCTGCACTACCTCAATCTCTGCAAGAGTAGGTGACTCATCAGCCTCTAACACTAGTACCACGCTGGCAAGAAAAGCGTCACAACCCTTGTTTACCATGCGCATCGCCTTCATGGTAGAGATGACTAACTTTCCCGCCAAGTTCCTTGGCAAGGGATGAGAGAACTCGTCCTCACCAGGAATGCGGAAAACAATCCTCTTCCGGCGACAATCCACTAACGCATAGTGCTCCTCTAGCCAATCCAGACCAAGAATAGCATCATAGTCCTTCATCTTTAGCAAGAAGAAACACCCATCTAGGATTCTATCCTCAATGCACACAGGTAACGACGGAATGCACTTCCTAGTTGATACCGTACCCGCAGGGGTGTGCACAGACTAAGGGACCTCTAAATCCTCAGACTCTACACGTGACTCTAGGGCTAACTGCCTAGCGAACCGCTCGGAAATGAACGAGTGAGTAGCACCCGTATCAAACAAAACCCGAGCGTGCACACCTAGAAGTAAAACCGTACCTTCGGTGACATGCTCCGCCTGCTCGGCGTCCTCGCGCGCTAAAGCAAACACTCGAGCTGGGGCTCGAGGCCTTCCTGGTCTTCCCGTAGCTGGCGCCGCTGCCGCTACTGCTGCTGGGGCTGGCGCTCCGCGTTGGACTCCCTGCTGAAGTCTTGGGCAATCCTTGATCTTGTGGTCGCTGCTTCCGCACTTCAAGCACTTTCCCGTAATCATCCAACATTCGGTACCACCATGTGTCTTCCCACAGTGGGGACACTCTTTCTTCACACCAGGGGAACGTACAGAGGGTACCTGAGAACTGCCGACTGCCACTGATCGTTGCTGGGTCGGGTACACCGCTTTCTTCTTATCTTACCGTTGGAATGTCGCTGCTGGCCTCTTCTGCGAAGCTTTCTTTTCTTCAAGGTATTACTCCATCTCTCCCTCCTGCCTACAAGCAGCACTGAGGGCCTCGTCCAACGTGCGGTGGTCAAATGCTACGAGTCTCATCCGCAGTGATGGCTTGAGTCCCATCACAAACTTCTTTGTCTTCCTGTGCTCGTCTGCCACGATGTGAGGTGCATATTTAGAGAGTTCAGAAAATCTTGCCTCATATTCCAGCACAGTCATGGAGCCTTGAGCCAAAGAGAGGAATTCCTGCTCCATCCGATCTTGCACATGCTCGGGGACGAACTTGGCCCGAAAGAGCCTTACGAACTCGTCCCAAGCAACATCGATAGCTCCGTCCTCAAACCGGGTACGCAGCAATGAAGCCCACCATACATCGGATCTTTCCTGCAGTACACCGCTCATAAGCACCATCTAAACAAATCTAGCTTAACAAACATACAAGCATATAAACTAAAGCATACCTGTAGCATGTAGGTGGCTAATGTAACCTTATCCTCATCTGCACACCTGATGGCCCGGAAGATCTTTTCTATCTCCCTCATCTAGCTTTTAGCCAACAACGGATCGCTCTCCCCCTTAAAAGAGGGTGGCAGCATCCTCTTGAATCTTTCCATGGTAGAAGGTCCACCATGGTCCTGAGCTGGTACTTGAGCCTGCTACATCACAACAAACAATACACAATCAACATAATATCACATAATTAAATAAAATAGACTATTAATTCATTTTATTAGTCTAACCTGAGCCTCCAACTGAGCCTGGAGTGCTGCCTGGGTAAGAGCCTGCGTCTGCATGGCTTGCACCAGACCTTGCATGAATACTCCAAAATCCACAGGCGGCGGTGGAGGAAGTACAGGACCTTGCGGTGCCGGGGCCTGCTGCTCCGCCCGCTCGTCACGTCTCGGCTCGTCCTCACGGGCCGGCGCTACGCCACGCCTACCTCTCGAAGCCATGGCTGTAATAATTTCAGCCAACATTAGCTAGGTTACTAAGTTTTCTAACCATTTTCTTATCTATTTTTCATTCGTTATTAATCAATTCTACACATGTGGACATACCTATGTAGACTTAGCATGTAATGGGGATGATGACTTAGGTATATTCATGTGCAATCTCAACCGGTTGCTCTGATACCAATCTCTGTGGCGACCCTCATTATATCGGTACGGTTATACCAACCCACGTCGGTATAGCGAGCGTCATCACAGTGGGACATTTACCCAACAATAACATTCAGCTGAGATACACGTGAATATAAGAACAGAGTAGCGGAAGTAAAAGAACCACTGTCTTCATTTCATTCATCATCCACATTTAACATACATAATTCGATAACATTTAAAGAACTAAAAGTCCACATAATTAAATTGCTGAAAATCAAATACATGATTGTCCACACTTAAACATTTCTTTCCATGATAGTGCTAATACGATGTTTCAATTACATACATCAAAATGCCAAAATGTCACAACTAAGCTCCACCAAACTAGCTACTCCCCGCGCTCGGAGTCGCTTTCCACGATCTCCTCCAAAGGTGTGTCACCTACTACACCTGTACGCCGAAGCAAGTAATGAGTCTAAAAGACTCAGCAAATAACTCTACACATACCATACATGTACATGTCATAGCAGGTTTTACATACACATTTACAAGACAAAACATGTAGCATGCTTATCATTGAAATTAACAACCTATCATGGTAATTCTATTAATGAAACACATAATTCATGCTTTCAGATTTCCTAAATCAAAATCTCCTATCACATGCTCTCTAATTATTCCTACACATGAAAGTTCTACCTTCAATTAAACTAAAACATGAAAGCACTTTAGCAAGACTAGCTTACATACATGAAAGAAAACATTTCTAACATGGTTACTACTTATTCTTATACATGCACATGACCATTTCACATGCTTTAAGCTTGCTGTTTTGATGTGGTTTAACACTTTACAATCTAACACATGGAAGCTATGTTCTCATTCAAACCACAACGTGAGGGCATACACACCTGGAATGGTTCACACATAAGTAAAGATTGTCCCTAGCATGGGTTCTACACAATGTACACATATAGCACAAAATCATAACCACATTTATGTTGCTATTCTAACATGATTTCAGATCATCATATCATGGATTTCAATTTCACATCCTCACATTTTGGTTTCACATTTTTACACAATTTCTTATTCACATATTTCATACTTTACACATTGCACATTTACACATTGTTCACACTACACAATTTGCACATGATCACAATCACATTCACATTTTACACTTTAGTGCCATGACACATAGTCCAAACCACCATAAGAAGGACACATCACATCACATACACATAGACGTCACCTAGGCAATGCAGTGACGACTCTTGGACTGCGCAGACCGGGAGAACAAGTCTCCACCCTAACCAGTGGTACTTGTCCACCTCCAGGATTTCATCCTAATGCCCTTAGGATCACAACACATTGAACCTTCTCAGGGGGACTTTTCCCTGATACGGTTCCACTGCCCTCTATGGAAGCAGTGTCACACTTGGCACAATTTACACATTTACCAATTTTTAACACATATCTTTACACATGACACTTGCCTCTCATTCATTTTCTCACTCACACAAGGGCTCTGTTTTTCTAACATGAATCTACAGTTAACAGGGATTACATGTTCAGAATTTTACACAAATCAGATCACACACACATGTCACATTATTCCCACATTAGCATGCATTATGTTTCACATTTCTGGCATGGAAAAATTCATATTTCACTATACAGTTGTCCAAACGACTTAAAAATTTAACCACATGCTGATCTCAGGTTTATGATTCCACCTTCAAAATTT
Source organism: Colocasia esculenta (assembly GCA_014218235.1). Classification (NCBI taxonomy): domain Eukaryota; kingdom Viridiplantae; phylum Streptophyta; class Magnoliopsida; order Alismatales; family Araceae; genus Colocasia; species Colocasia esculenta. Next base: position 92,196,545 of record CM024760.1, read on the forward strand.
CACATTTTCCTGACTCATATCGCATTTACAGAAATTAAAACATTCAGTCGCATGTCATTCATAATTCAACTTGTCATGTGACATAACCTAAATTCTCAGATTGACAATTTACAGATCTGAATTTATCACATATGTTGTCATAGAAATTTTTCTCGAATTTATTTCACGACATACCATTTACTGTGAATTTTTGGAAATCCTACACATACTTTCTATTTCCATTGCAGTAATTACAATAAATCATATGAACATGGATAATTTCTCAAATTCACAGGGTATAAACTGACACATGTACACATGGGGTAGAAAAATCCAGGGCAATTAATTCTTCCGAAATCATATAGACAGTAGGTAATCATGCGTAACCCTTTTTCCCAACATGCATTTCGATAAATCCAACAATTCATGCCATCCACAGAAAATCACAGAAATTTCCACACACATCACATTAGTTATTTTACATAACATATAAAATTTACACTATATCCTCATGCGTCAAAGTCTGGAAAAGAATTACTTAAGGCAGAACAGTTCACTGTTCTGCACTGAAGAACTTGGCGGCAGTGTCTGGCCGTTCAAAGAGATGGACGGCAAGATCGCCGGACGTTCACTGGAGATCTTGGCGTCAATGCATTGACGCCAAGTTCCTGTCTGTGCAGAAACACAGACCGAACTCCAAACAACAAAGAGAATGGGGGATCTAGGACACGAGGTAAAATGTGTAAAAATGAGAAAAACCTACTAGACAACTACAGGGACGATGTGTGTAGGTTACTTGCCTTTCTAAAAACCTCCAAAGGGATCTATGTTGCTGTTGAAGCTCTCCTTGGGCAGTCCCAAGAAGCCTCCAAAACACCACTCCTCCGGGTTCTTGGTCGATGCAGATGCTAAACCAGTGGTGGGGAAGCCTTCTCCTTGGTCCCCTCTAGCCTCCAGTTGCAATAGAACGCCGGATGAAGCTCCAAATCGTCAGGTCAAGGCATGCAAAGTCCAACTTCCTCACAACTTGCTAGGTTTTCTCTCCTCTTTGCACAGAGCCAAGAGAGGGCTGAGGGTTGAAACAAGGGTTTGTATATAGAGGAGAGGAGCTCTCCTCTCACGCAGGTCAGACAAGAGGGTTTTCAGACTGTTGGGGACAGCTCCCCAATGGGTGAGCTAGCTTGCTCCCGGAATTCTGGGCTCTACAATGCATGCAGGTCAGAGAAGTTGGCGTCCACATCGCTGGACGCTGGGGTTAGTGTTGGCGTCCAGATGGTTGACGCCGACACCACATAGACGTCTGTTGATATTGACGCCAATCTGGCCTTCGGCCAGAACTCTAAAACATGCAGAAACCATGTACATCTTATACCTATATATGTCATATGTATACTATTACGTACACACTACCATCATATCCTTCGTACATTATTTACATCTAATTTATACACATGCATGCACTAGTATACTAACTAGTACCTACGTAGATATTTACATACGTACATACACAACATGAATTATTTACATGCAATACAAAAATGCAACAAATTTTGAGGGCCTTACAGATTTAGTGTCGACCTGAGATGGAAGCCTGTTAACATATTTCTCTGGGATCTGTCTCTAGTGTCGATCTGCCCTGGACTAGTGTCGACACTAGTTGATCTTTTCTTCACATTTCTGCCTTTGCTCTGAGCCATTGTGTCGACACCATTGATGGTTGTGTTGACACTACCTTTGCAAGAAAATGTTTGTCCCTGAGAAAATAACACATAAATCATTAGTTAAATGTATTATAATGAATATAAATGATAAATGTGCTTGGAAACATGCTTTTTGAATATTGGTAATTCAAGTGATGTATTTCACATGTTCCAATTTTTATGCATTAAAATCACAGCTTGTCATCATCAAAATATGAGGGGAAATGACTTGTTTTCACACTCAACCCAACAGTTTGGTTGTTTTACAAGCTTTGCTACATGTTTTCCATGCTTCCCTCCCCCTGTGGTGTGGTTTGTACTTATTTGTGGGGTGATCCTTAGGAGGTCTGTCCTAGGACCCCTCTCGACTGAGGTCGCGACTGGCTTAAGGGTCGCAATGATGTCGAGACCGGCATGGCCACCGCGACATCATCGCGACGCCCAGGGGCGTTGCGGCATGGTCGCAGCTGGCCTTGGCGTTGCGACAGTGTCGCAACGGCCATGGGCGTCGCGACAGTATCAGATACAGGTAGGTTCTTGCAGAGTTCCATTATCTATGGAGTCTTTGCCGTATCCGGTACTTTCGGTACCTGTGGCACTAGTGCTAGTTTCTAGTACGGTCATACACTAGTCGTTCGCTCGGTTCTCGGCACTTGAGGGCTTGTCCCGTGAGAGAGGTTGTTACCGTTTACTTGAGACCCCTGTCCCCGTACGCCTGTTGAGGGAGTGCTCCGGGCGGCGGGCGTGCTCAAGTCACGGACTCTGGAGCGGAGAGGAAAATAGTGGTTAGGACAGCGGTGTTGAGTCATTTACAGAGCTCTCTTGGTTGGTCTGGGACGCCGATGTCATTTGGAGTCCTTTCTGGCGTAGGCTAGTCAGTCCTTCTTCTCACTGCCTCGCTCTTTGTGGCCGTGGAACCACCTAGAGAGGCCAGGCGTGGGATCGTAGTCTGGCCAGACTATGGCGGTTACTGTTGTGGTTACTTGTGTTTCTGCCCCCACTCTGACGAGACATGGAGGTTTAGACCTGGGTCGAGGGTAAGACGTTAGTGGACGCTCCTGACCGGTTGACTAGTGGTTGTGGTTTCCGTAGCTAGTGTCTCTTGTCCAGGCAGGGTTCTCTCTGTCTGTGTTGCTAGCCATGTGGTGGTCATGACGTGCAGGTTCTATGGAGTTTCTAACCGTGTTGTCCTTTCCGTACCATTGCTTGTTAGTAAGCTTTGCTTTCGCATTTTTCTGTGTAGCTTAGAATATATAGAACTGCTGTCATTTAATTTGTTTGTATATATATTCTTTCCCGCCTGTTAGAGCCAGTAGGAGATTGGTAGTCCCTACTAAGCTTCTGTTGTGAATCTCATCTCTCCTTTTTCTAGGTGAGATTTCTCAGCAACTGCTGGGTGCGCATCGGGCGGAGGAGGCGGGACGGTAGTCGTCGTCCCCGTAGCTAGCAGTGGTGTTTCCCTTCAGTTGTACTCATGTGTGTGTTGGGACTGTACCTAGAGCGATGCGTAGCAGACTCGCTGTTCTTTCTGCTTCTGCACGTGTGCTCCTAGTTTAGTAGTTGACGTTTATTTCCTTTACATATTTTGTTAGACTTGTGTTATAGGCCTTCCGGGTCCCCGGATCCATGGGCGGCGACCGCAAAAATCGGGTCCTCGGCTTGGGCCGAGGGTCGGGTTCTCGGGGTTGTTATAGTAGAAGAGAACTATGCTTTTGGGTTGACTCAATTTAGTCTTGGGATGCATGAAACATAATATGAACGCTAAAAGCCCTGAACTTGCATGATGCTTGGAAAACGCTTAATACTCGAAGCATGCTTGATGAAAATTGGGCAAAATAGGTGCATATGAAACTACAAATGAAGAGCTTTAACATGGTGTATAATTTGTTTATCTTTAGCCCGAGAACACCTACCTTTGGATGATGTAAACTCCTATGGTTATGAACACGAAGAGCAGACTTATAGATCTTCTAATAGCCTTCTCCCCACGATTCCCTCTTCCTATGGCCTCTTCTCTACATCCAAGAAGTCACAACAGAGCAATAGGGTCGGCCATGAAGGGTTTAGGGGGTGTATTTATGCATCTAGCTATGTTAATTCTTAACACAACTCTAACTTCTCTTTAACTATGAATTTCCATGTTTATCTAGTCTTCCTATCATTAATCTTCCAAATTGGGTTAGGATGGGACTCTAATTTCATGGCTAACAAGTTAGGGTAGGGTTAGGAGTCCATTTTTGGTATATATGAGTCATATTAGTGATTTACTTGCTCTTTTTAAATTAGGAAATAATAGAGCTACGAATTTTACAGTATTTTCTTTTATTTTATCTTTTAAAACTCCTATTTTGGCCCAATAACTTTTATATGAACTGTTTATTAAAGCCCATAACTTATTTTTGTTTATTGGATTTTAGTTAAATCATATTTCTTTAATATTTATATTTATTTATTTATTTAAAAATAGCGGGTTGCTACATCCTCCCCTTCTTAAAAAGAATTTGATCCACAAATTCATATGATCATAACAAGGAGAATGTCTTACCGAAAATATCGGGGTAGTTCCGCCTCATTGTTGATTTGGGTTCCCATGTTGCTTCTTCTATACCACAATTATTCCATAGAATCTTTACCACGGGTATAGACCAGTTTGTGAGTTGTTGCAATTTCCAATCCAGTATTTTGATCGGCTTCTCTTCGTAAGTTGCACTAAACCCTTATGACTTATGATATGGCTAGGATCGTACACATACTTATTGATCATAAAAACATGGAATATATTGTGTACGAATGCTAGGTGTGGAGGCAACGCCAGACGATAAGCGACTTCACCAACCCTTGCGAGTACTTCAAAAGGGACGATGAATCTTGGACTTAGCTTCCCTTTGACACCAAACCTTTGAATTTCGTGGGTAGGAGATCTCCCACTTGAAATTCTAAGTCTCTCATCCTCTTATCAACATAGCTCTTCTGTCTGGATTGAGCGATTTTTAGCCGATCCTGAATAACCTGGATGTCTTGGTTGTAGTTTGTACCATGTCTGGACCTAACCATTGCTGTTCACCAACTTCATTCTAGCATACTAGGGATCTACAATTTCTACCATATGGTGCTTCAAATGGAGCCATCTTTATACTCGCCTGATAACAATTGTTATAGGCGAACTCAATTTGGGATAATTGCTCATTCCAATAGCCTTCAAAGTCTAATGTGCAAGCTCTTAACATGTCTTCCACAATTTGATTGGTCCTCTCAGTCTGTCCATCTATTTGTGGGTGAAAATCAGTACTAAAGTTGAGTTCAGTACCAAGTGCAGATTGCAGTCCTTCCAAAAAATGAGAAGTAAACCTTGGGTCACGGTCTGAGACTATGCATGATGGAACTCCATGCAGTCTCACTATCTCTTTCACATATAGAGCGGCTAACACGTCCACAGTCCACTTACTTTTAATTGGTAGAAAGTGCGTAGACTTAGTTAGTCTGTCTACGATAACCTATATGGTGTTGAGTCCACCATAAGTTTTGGGTAAACCCATGATGAGGTCCATGCCAATGCTTTCCTACTTCCACTCTGGGATTTCAAGAGGCCTGAGTACACCTGTAGGGCGCCGGTGTTCTGCTTTTACTTCTTGACAAGTAAGACAATAAGCAGCATGCTCAGCTACTTCTCTTTTCATGTTTGGCCACCAAAATGTTCTTTTCATGTCTTGATACATCTTGATAGCACTCGGATGAATAGTGTACTTGGTTTTATGAGCTTCATCCATTAACTTCTTCTTGAGATCTTCATTGTTAAGTATACATGTCCTTCCTTGGAATACTAGTCTTCCATCCTCAGTCATAGCAAAATATGGTCTTTCTCCTAAGGTCTCCTTAATACGAACCAAGAATGGATCGTTGTCCTGTTGAGCTTTGATCTCCCTAAACAAGTTAGATTGAATATTGATATTGGCAACAAAGACTCGATCATCTCTGTGTTCAATATTTAAGTCTAACCTTGCGAATTGTTCTAGCAGTTGCATCTCACCAAAAATTAGACTAGATAAGAATGCCATAGGCTTCCTACTCAGAGTGTCAACCACAACATTACCTTTGCCTGGATGGTATTGGATGTTGAAATCAAAGTCTTTTAGATATTCCAGCCATCTCCTTTGCCTCATATTGAGTTCTTTTTGAGAGAATAAGTACTTCAAGCTTTTGTGATCTGAATAGACAGTGAATTGTTCTCCATATAGATAATGACTCCAGATCTTTAGTGCAAAGACAATAGTAGCCAACTCTAGATCATGTACGGGATAGTTGACTTTAGAGTCTTTAGTTTGTCTTAAAGAATAGACGATGTCTTTCTCTTTCTGCATCAGTACACAGCCTAAGCCACTCTCGAAGCATCGATATAGACTGAGAAACTTTCCCCCCTATAGGGAGAGCGAGAACAGGGGCAGAGGTTAAACATTCCTTTAATGTTTGGAAGTTTTTCTCACACTCCTTTCTCCAGACATAGGGATTCTCCTTTCGTGTAAGGCGAGTGAGAGGCATAGCAATTTTGGAGAAGTCCTTTATGAACCGCCTGTAATAGCCAGCCAGTCCCAAAAAGTTTCTAATCTCAGTGATGTTGATTGGTCTCTCCCAATTAAGCACAACTTCAACTTTGGAGGATCAACAGATATGCCATCTTTGGAGATGACATGGCCCAAGAAGGGCACTTCTTCGAGCCAGAACTCACACTTGCTCAGTTTAGCATAATGTTGGTTGTTGCGCAGGACTTGCAGAGCTATCCTCAGATGTTCTTCATGCTCTTCTTTGGTCTTAGAGTATATAAGAATAGCATCAATGAAGATGACCATGAACTTATCAAGGTATGGCCATTATATGCTGTTCATGAGTTGCATGAAAGCTGTAGAAGCTTGGTTAGACCAAAAGGCATAACAATGAATTCATAGTGTCCATACCTACTCCTGAAAGCCGTTTTGTAGATGTCGTAATCCTTGATTCTCATTTGATGATAGCCAGATCTAAGATCAATCTTGGAGAAGTATTGAGCTCCAGATATCTGGTCGAAGAGTTCATCGACTCGAGGCAGTGGGTATTTGTTCTTGATTGTTAACTGGTTCAGTTGCCTGTAGTCGATACATAATCTCATAGATCCATCCTTCTTCTTCACATATAGAACAGGTGCTCCCCACGGGGAAGTACTTGGTCTAATGAACCCTTTCTCTAATAACTCCATTAGTTGTGCCTTTAATTCTTTCAACTCGGCAGGTGACATCCTAGAGGGTTGACGTGACACCAGAGTAGCTCCAGGGATTAAGTCTATAGAGAAATGTACATCTCGTTCAGGGAGAATTCCTAGCAGCTCCTTAGGGAAAACATCGGGGTAATCCTGGACTTTGTGTATGTCTTCTATCTTGGATCCTTTCTTTACAATCACCACGGCTGCAAGGAAAGCAATACAACCTTTCCTTATCATGTTGTGGGCTTGTATGGCAGAGGCTAGAGACATTCGTCTCATGTGTCTAATCCCAATGAATGATAGCTTAGGGAATTTACTAAAGGTAACCTTCCCTTTTCTACAATCAACACAAGCTCCAAATGTGGATAGCCAATCGGCTCTCAAAATCACATCATAACAGTCCATAGGCATACATACTAGATCAGCTTTCAAGTTATGATCTCCTATCATGACATCAGCTTGTGGGTAATATTTGTTAAGTTTGGCTTTTTCTCCCAATGGTGTTGTGACAGAGAATTCAAAACCCATGGATGCAGGTTTAACATTTAGAGTATCAACAATGTTTTGAGATATGAACGAATGTGTAGCACCGGTATCAAACAAAACAAATGCTGATTGAGAGAAAACTTATATTGTACCTTCAACCACCCCACCTTCTTTTGTGGTTTCTTCATCTCGTAGGGCTTTGCGGTCTACCCTGTTTCTTTTGCACATTAGTGCGCTTCTCATGTTCTTTGAGTAGCGGGCATTCAGCAATGCGATGCTCACGACTACCACAGTGCAGACATGCACCAACCTTCCTCCAGCACTCGTCGACAGTGTGACCTGGCTTGTCACAGTGTTTGCAGTTGCCTCTGGCTGGAATAGTGGGGACATTCACCCTAGGCTTCTTTTCTTGACTTGACCCTTCATGGGTGCTGAAAGGTCACTTCTTGTCGTTGGTCGGCTTGGCACTGAAAGAGCTAGGTGTCAGCTCTTTCTTTACAAACTTTCCCTTAATGCGGTCAGTGAAGTCAGTAGCATCCTCCAGTAGTTGAGTTTTCTTAACCATCTCGACATAAGTTTGGATGTCGAGAGAGGCCAGTTGTGTGATGTATTGTGGCTTAAGTCTGTTGAGGAAGCGCTTAGCCTTCATCCTTTCAGTGTTAATCAAATGCTTGGCATAATGTGCCAGCCTGGAGAATTGTGCTTCATAGTCAGCCATAGAAAGGCTCCTCTATTTAAGAGCAGAAAATTCCGCGGCCTTCCTTTTCTGGATTCCCTCAAAGAAGTACTTGGAGTTGAATGCTTCTTTGAACTCATTCCAAGTAAATTGACCATCATTTTTAGTTGCTTCAACAGACTCCCACCAGGTGCAGGCGTCTCTTTCAAGTTGAAAAGTGGCTAACAACAGTTTATCTCCTACCACACATTGCATAACATGAAAAATTCTTTTTGCTCCTTAATCCAGTGCTCGGCTTCATCCAGATCCGTAGTACCATTGAATTTAGGTGGATTCATGCTCCTGAAGTTGTGATACAATTCACCTACCCTGCGATTTTCTCCACCTTGAGTAGCTTGCATAAGTTTACGTGTGAGCTCCTATATAGTTTGTTGCATGCCCCTTATTTGAGCACGTTCAACAGCCATCTTAAATGCTTAAGTTCCTACAAAATTAACTTAACATTAAGGAATTAATGTGGAATTTAATTAGTGCGTGTGTGAATATCTTTTAAACCTTAACCATGGCTCTACTCAATTCTCACATAGGTTTGATATGAAGGGTTGCGGAATTCCCTATATGGTAATCTAGAAGGGGGGTTGAATAGATTACTGCCGATTAAAAATGTTTATCACCTTCTTTTCTTTGAAACACGGATTATCAAAATAATGTCTGACTTTAAACTGTGTGGATGTGTGTGACTTGAAGACAAATAGAAAACAGATTATCAAACGTGCGTAGTGATGCCGTGCCTACCAAACATCTAGCGTAAAATCGTTCAAACCACTGGACACATAGATTTAAGTGGTTTGGAATACACAACTCGTGTATCCTACATCCACGGGCCACACACACACGCAGAACAACCTGCTTATGAGCTAGTTCACAAACTACAACTCACACACGTGTTATCTGATGTGCAACCACGATCAGATCAACACCCACACACGTGTATCAAGCACAAGGACTGCTTGAAACACACCACACACACACAGATATGGAGAAATAGAAACAAAGAAGAGTTTAAGAGTTGAAGAACAAATCCAGTTGTAAACTCTTCTTGTGAACGTCTGATCGGGCTTCAAGCTTCGTCTTGTAGGTCACAACTTGATGGAGACACTTGAATCCATGACGTTCAGACTTCACCTTCCGCTGGAGAGACTTCTCTTCTTGGTTCTGAGCGGTAGGTTGAAGCAGAGCAGCAGAACAAAACTTCTTGTGAGAACTTTTTAGGGTTTTTGCTTGGAGGCTGCTTCTCTACGAAATTTCCTTCAAAGAGGTGTTTAAATATAGGAGTTCTCACATGGAGAAACGTGAGAGTTGGAAACACCTCCTAGGATAACTTAGAAACTTTCCGTAGTTTGAATTGTACTCCGTCTGTCGACAGGTCTTGGCCATCTGTCGACAGGCGACAGTAAGACAGAGGTATGGATCTTCAGCTCTGTGAGATCTGTCGACAGTCGAAGACCATCTGTCGACAGATGTGCTCTTTTGTGTAAGCGACAGAAGTCTGGATGTTCTGGACTGTGAGATCTGTCGACAGCCGATCTGTCATCTGTCGACAGATGAAGACTTTCTGAACTATGGGTCTTCTGGCAGACCACACCTGTGAGATCTGTCGACAGGTCTTTTGTGTCTGTCGACAGGTAACCTTGTTTTTGCTTTTTGTGATCTTTTTCACTTGCTTGAAAAGAGCTTGACTTTGTGCATTTGTACCTACATGATGAAACATGTAAAATTAAGTATTTTGAATACACAAACAATCAAGTATTGCATTAGTTTCTTTTTCATGTGTTACATGTATCAAACCTCAATTGAAGTTATTCATCATCAAAAACATGTTGTTATAAATGTTAGAATGAAAACCCAACATTCTCCCCCTTTTTGATGATGACAAAATTTATCAATTAATGCACATTGAGGTTTCTCCCCCTTTTGACAACATCTAAAAGCATTCATCAGACAAACATATAGACAAACATGGAACATGGCACTGTGAATTCATTGATGTGAAGGAGGCATACACAGTACAAAAAGTTGTTTGACTGAGAGTAAACATGAAAGGGAAAGAAGATACATGACCACAAAGTGAAATAAAAAGACCAAAAGACTCAGACAAGACAGGACATAGACACTACGTGAAGACCCATTCCTAGACATAAAGCCTATCTAGGCAGCATCATCAGCAGGCGGAGCTGGAGCCTGACGAGTGTTATGCATCTCTGTCTGAAGCCTTGTAAGACGGAGCTGGAGCTGGACTTGAGTGTCCGCAAGTGATTCCAGACTCGAATCCACGGTGTCCAATCTTGTATTCAGCTTCTCAAATCCAGTGGACATCTGTAGCTGTAACTGTGCAAGCAAATCTCTAATGGATGGTTGAGCTGGAGCATCACTAGCAATCTCAACGCCCGGCATACCATGTGAGTCAGACTGGGAGGCTTCATCCTCGTCATCTTCAGCATCATCAGCAAGATTCTCATCTTCGTCTTCAACATTCTCCCCTACGGCATCAGCAGGTGCTTTACCCTTAAGCTCCCGGGTAACAACTCCATCAACAAGCTTGTATCCCATGCGATGTGCTGCAGTGAGATCAAAGCTGTTGTGAGAATTTAGCTCTATGCACTCACTGTCTGGAATGTCAATGCCGATGAACCTCATCAGGGAGGTAAGTGGACAGGAAAAGGGCATCGACCTCCGGGGTTGGTAGAATGTTTTTTTGATAAGACTAAGCATCAGAAGCGGGAGATTAATGGGTTCACAACTGAGGAAGAAGGTGAAGAGAGATTTGTGAACATCGGTGACCAACTCCCGACTGCCATGTTTAGGCACAATCATGGTAGTGAATATGTGGTGGATCATCCTGATCAATGGAAGAAATGAGTTTGCATTGAGTTTAGAGATTTTCTTGGTGCCATCATAATCCTCAAGTGTGAGGAGAGGGTAGTAGATAGAGGCATCCAGTTTGTGGCTTAAGATATCAACTCCAGAATTGGGGATTTGAAGGGCTGTGCAAAGAAGATTTTCAGTGAGTTGAAAAGTGGTGCCCTTGACGGTGGTAAAGAAACGATTATCTGGAGTGAAGCCAAGGTGGTTGTAGAAGTCACGAACGGCAGAAGGAGAATACCGCATGTGATGGTAGAGAAACGGAGTCCAGCCCTGATTGTCGAATAGGGGTTGGAGATTAAGAAACATGACGGCCAAGGACTCAAACTCTACATACCGTTGCTGGACAAACTTGGTATGCGTCCCCTTTGAGTGGGTGAGGTGAAGACGGGGAGGCACCACAAGCTCAGGAAGATGATCGTCCCGATGCTTTGTCCTGCGCTCAGCCTCAGCCCCGTCGGCCCGAGAAGAGGAGGGACGGCGGCGAGAAGCCAGTTTCTTGGACGGCCTGGAAGACATGAGGAAGGCTAGAAGAAGAAGGATGAGCGTGAGAGAGAGACGTGGGTGAGGGCTCGGATGAGAGGAAGGAAGACCGAAGGAAGGTAGGGTTTTCCCGTCCAGACAGGGTATGGAGATTTGGAGGGGAGGTGTAGAGGGGTTTTGGTGGTAGGAGGGGAAGGGGTCCTGTGGATGCCTTTTTATAGAAAGGGAAGGGGATTTTAAAAGGCAAGCCCCACCAAAAAAATCCCAAACGGCGTGCCCGTTGGACTTCCCAAACTGGGTCTGCCGCCGGCTGTCGACAGATGACAGGGGATCTGTCGACAGATCCTGCAGAGTTTCTGCCAGTGATTTTTGATGTGGATTTTGAAGAAAGAAATGGGAGCATTGGTTACATGAGGCATATTTGTAAGGTGTAATATGGGTAAACACATATTGTAACCTATCATTGTCATGGACATTAAGGCTCTCCCACTTACCTAAATGGTTTAAACATAATACCCAAGGGACTTAAAGTTAAAGCATTAAGAGAACATTTTCCATTCGTTGAGAAAAGACACCATTACCCTTGGTTGATTAAGGACATTGTAGACCAACACTATCCCAAGTTTATGAGGATCAAATGATGATTGAAATAAATGTCTAAACTTCTGGATAGCCACAGACACTACATGACCTTTAGATTTGAGACACTTTGGAGGCTTCACACTATTTCATTTTTTTTTTTTGCTTTCAAGACAAGAATGCAATGGGAAAAGTGATATTCAAGATAACTTCACACCTTTTGACATGAGGATAGACATGACAAGTGCCCGTACCCCCAGTTACTTAGTCGAAGTTTCCATTATACCGTTGTATAGAGATAATGAGTTTGCTTTTTGACGCGAGGGCAGACATTTGTGATGCCCGTCTCCCCGGTTACTCAGCAAGACCCATCATAGCTCTACCTTTATCCCAATTTTTGTTTTTAAATGACGTTGTATAATTTTTTCTGAAATAGGTAGCTTTTCTCCATTTTAGCTTAAACTTAAGATCAAGGAGATGTATATGATGATCCTTCAGTTCAAAACATAAAGTTCAATGACCATAAGATTTTTCAATTGTATTGAGAATGGTGTGAGCCTACAAGGAAATTATTCAATGGAGTTTAGGTGTTAATCCTCTAAGATAGTTCATGTTTTCAAAATGATGTAACTAAACCCAAGCATGAGTAGTATGTCCAAATCATGGTGGTTTAGGGGATAGCATCATATCATGTGTATATGATGAAGTTAAACATGTATATCCACCCAATAAACACCTTAGTGAAAGTACATGAACCTGCTCAACAAGTAGGATGTGAAATAGGCATGAATTGCTTGAAGAGTTGGTGTCTGTCGACAGCTAGAGAAGTGCCTGTCGACAGATCACACAGACAGAAGAAAGGCCAGTTCGGGCAGAGCAGAACCTGTGAGATCTGTCGACAGATAAGTTGTCGTCTGTCGACAGATTGCACAGACAGAAGAATTAGAGTTCTGTGGGCCTGATCTGTCGACAGATGGAGTGGGAGCTGTCGACAGATGCCTGTGCAAAACTGGTTTAAGGTTAGAATGAAGAGTGAGATGATCATGACAAGTGAGGGAATTGAAAATACACATGGAATGAGTGATTCTCCTCTCATGAAGGACATCTAACCTAGACTTGCTCCCCCATAGTGTGTGCTCATGTGAAAACAAGCAATTGAGTATTCAAGACACACTATTACAACTGGACCAACCATGTGAGCACACCAAGCTTTCAGGAAGACAGATTGTTAAGATTTTCAATGTTTCACTGAAGTGGAGAATGGGCAAATTGTAAAGAAACTCATCCCTATATAAAGTACATACCCCTTACATGCATGTCAACTATGGATACGTGGCGGAGGATCTTTCCTCTACGCATAATGAGAGTTTCCAAACAAGCTTTACTTGTTCTTCCACAAACACTATTTAATATACCTCATAGTTGGTGCACACAAGAGACATATGCTCAGTATATGGATAAGTTTCACTGCAATTTACACAAGCCCAATTCTCTTCTCAAAGTGGTGAATCTATCTTCAGCTAGAGGTTTGGTAAAGATGTCAGCCAATTGTTTTTCTGTGGGTATGAAACTGATTTCTAAGGTTTTGTTGGCTACCTCATCTCTCAAGAAATGGTGACGATTTCTATGTGTTTTGTCCTAGAGTGTTGAATGGGATTCTTTGATAAGTTGATTGCACTGGTGTTGTCACATAGGATAGGTGTGCATCCAATATCAATGTTATAGTCACACAATTGACTTTTTATCCACAACACTTGTGCCGCACAACTCCCTGCAGCAACATATTCTGCCTCTGCAGTGGAGAGTGCAACCGAGTGTTGCTTCTTGGATGCCCACGAAACCATGCAACTGCCAAGAATTTGGCAATAGCCACTAGTGCTTTTCCTGTCAATTTTACATCCAGCATAGTCAGCATCAGAATATGAAACCAAGTCAAAGCTACTACCTGCTGGATACCAAAGACCCAAATCAAACGTACCTGAGAGATATCTGAAAATTCTCTTAACGGCAATTAAGTGGCTTTCCTTTGGACTAGATTGGTATCTAGCACAAAGGCAAACGCTGAACTGGATGTCCGGTCTACTTGCAGTAAGATAAAGGAGTGAGCCAATCATACCTCGAAATTGTTTGGCATCTACCGATTTACCTTTCGCATCACTTTCTAGCTTAATGCTTGTGCTCATGGGTGTTGAGGCATGTTTAGCTTGTTCAAACTGAAACTTTTTCAGTAGCTCTTTAACATATTTTTCTTGGTTGATGAAGAATCCGTCTTCCAATTGTTTGACCTGCAAACCAAGAAAAAATTGAAGCTCCCCCATAAGACTCATCTCAAATTCACTGTGCATATGTTTGGAGAATTCTTCACACAGTGAAGGATTAGTAGAACCAAAGATAATGTCGTCCACATAGACTTGAACAACAATTATGTGATTGCGGACTTTCTTTGTAAAGAGAGTTTGGTCTACCTTACCTCTTGAGTAGTTTTTGCTTACCAGAAATGTGCTCAGCCTGTCGTACCAAGCTCGGGGTGCCTGTTTCAAACCATAAAGAGCTTTGTGCAATTTAAATACATGGTTTGGTTTATCATGATCCTCAAAGCCAGGTGGTTGAGAAACGTAGACTTCCTCTTTTATGTAGCCATTCAAGAAAGCAGTTTTGACATCCATTTGATACAATTTAAATTTGTTTGAGCATGCATATGCTAACAAAATTCTAACTGCTTCTAGCCTAGCTACTGGTGCAAAAGATTCTTCAAAGTCTACACCAAATTCCTGATTATATCCTTTTGCAACCAGTCTAGCCTTGTTTCTCACCACTTTACCCTCTTCATTGAGTTTGTTTCTAAAGACCCACCTTGTACCTATGACAGACATTTCAGGGGTTTTAGGAACTAAACTCCATACATTATTTCTTTGGAATTGCCCAAGCTCCTCATGCATAGCATCAATCCATGAATCTTCTTTTAAGGCTTCTTCAACATTCTTGGGTTCCACTTGAGAGACAAAAGCTAAATGGTCCTGTTCAACTATTTGATTAACCTTAGATCTAGTTTGAACCGACTCATTTAAATTTCCTATCACATTCTCAAGAGGATGATCTTTTGAATACCTCACATTCATGACTGTTGAAGGCCCTGGAAGATCTTGCATTTGAGGAGGTTGTTCTGGAGGAGGAAGTGCTTGAGGTGGTTCAAGTTGTTGTTCTTCCTCTTGTGGATCTTTGTCAGGTACATCTTCTGAATTGTTGAACGGGAGAATATCTTCTTCATCATTATACCTGCGAAGATATCCACTTTTAGTCTTGACAGTTGTTATAGAGATTGCATTTGATTTTCTCTGTAGTTCTCCAAGTGTTGTATCTTCAGTTTCATCTTCAAACCTGTAAAGATTAGAATTGTTAGACTTGGTTTGAGATTCATCAAATACAACATGTGGAGTTTCTTCCACTTTTCTTGTTTTAAGATTGAACACCCTATAGGCTCTAGAGTGTTCTGAGTATCCAAGAAAAATACCTTGATCGCTTTTGGCTTCAAACTTGTCCAAATCATTTTTATCATTGTTATGTATGAACACTTTTGAGCCAAAAACTCTGAAATACCCAATAGTGGGTTTCTTACCTTTCAGTAGTTCGTAGGAGGTTTTCTTGAATACCGGTCTTACCATGGCTCTGTTAAGAATGTAGCAAGACGTGTTTACCGCTTCTGCCCAAAAGGTTCTTGCTAGTTGATTCTCGACCAGAAGCGTGCGAGCCATCTCCACCAATGTTCTGTTCTTTCTCTCCACCACTCCATTTTGTTCCGGAGTTCTTGGAGAGGAGAACAAGTGCTCTATCCCGTGGAGCCTGCAGAATTCAGTAAAGGAGTTGTTATCAAATTCTCCCCGTGATCAGTGCGGATGGAGCATATTTTGTTGACATTTCCATGCTCAATCTTATTGAAAAAATCTTCAAAAACTTGCAGTGCTTCATTCTTGTGAGCAAGAAATTTCACCCATGTGAACCTAGAAAAGTCGTCTACAATAACAAAACCAAATCGTTTGCCATTGAGACTCAACGTTCTTGTAGGTCCAAATAGGTCCATGTGCAACAGTTCATAAGCTTTAGTAGTACTCACCGGTGCTTTTGATTTGAAGGATTTCCGGGTTTGTTTTCCCTGTGCACATGCATCACAGAAATTTTCATTCTTGTTAAAGGAAATTTCAGGAAGACCACTTACCAATTTAAGCCTCATGATCTTGTGCAATACATTATAGCTAGCGTGACCGAGCCTACGATGCCACAATGTAAGCTCATCCTGTTTGTTTGCTACAAGACATAGATCATTATTTTCTGGATCATCTAAGTCAACCATGTAGATGTTGTTTATTCTTTTTCCAGAAAATTTCAGACTTCCTGTTTCCTTATCAAGAATTTGACATGAATTGGATTCAAAGACAATTTTATGACCCTTATCACACAATTGACTTATGCTAAGCAAGTTGTGATGAAGGCCATCAACAAGTAAAACATTGTCTATGGAGTTAGAGGCAAACTTACCAACCTTACCTGAGCCGATGATCTGGCCTTTGTTGTTACCTCCAAAAATTACTTGACCTCCGTCTCTTTCACGAGCAAACTGAATTTTTCTTTATCGCCCGTCATGTGCCTCGAGCAGCCACTATCCAGGTACCATTTGTTTTGATTGTGGGCTGCTAGGCATTCCTGCACATGTGGATCAGACAAGAGGTTTTGGTACCCAAATTACTTTGGGTGCCGTTGTATCATTCATGCCAAACAGTAAATGCTTAGGTATCCAAATCTGTTTGACTTTCAAGTTATTTGGATTGTTCCAGCATTGTTTTTCATTATGCCCGACCTTTTTGCAGATTTTGCATGATGAAGGTTTGTGAACAACAGTGGGCATGATATTCTTGGGAGCATGCATTGGCATCTTACCCTTTTGTTGTCTTGTCAATTTGGGCTTGGGAGCATGCTTTTTGTTCTGTCTTGGGCTTGTTACAAATTCTTTAGATTGTCCAGGAACAAACTTGATCAACTTAGGTTCTTGTTTCTTAACCTTTGAAGGGGTTTGTTTACTTGAACTTGGGCTGGAATCAATGAAATCTGTTAGCAGATTTTTGCCAATTACCTTTGGCTTTGCATTTTGAAACCCAATCCCATGTCTTGCAACAAACACTTTTGAACCTAGAATTGCATCAAGATTCTGTTTACTTTTGACAAAGCCAGACAGATCTTTTGACTTATCTTTTATTTCCTTTTCAGCTTGTTCCAATCTTTCTTTTAGATTAGCATGCTCATTTTTAAGAACTTCAAGAGAGTTCATTAGATCATCTCTTTCCTTTTGAACTTCTTGAAACTTAAGTTTCATGCTATCCAATTCATCACTGTGTGTTTGTTCATCACTCTTCATCATTTCAATTACCTTATTCAAGGATTCAATTTCTTCATCATTGTTTGACCTATGAACAAGGGAATTGACTTTCTTCTTGAGTGCCTTATTTTCAGACTTGAATTCACAGAATTTTTCAAATAGAACAGTATAAGCTTCTTCCCATTCAGTAATAGAATATGTTTCAAAGGAAGAATTTACCTCGTTGGAGTCATCACTCCTTGCCATGAGACACTGAATCTCATCATCTCCTGAGGTAGCTTGACTGTCCTCGTCTTCATCTTCATCACTCCAAGTGGCCACCATTGCCTTGGCCTTCTTGAAGGTGAACCTGTCCTTCTTCAGCTTCTTTTTGAGCTCGGGGCACTCTCCTCTCATGTGCCCTTGCTTCTTGCACTCATAACAAACAATCTCAGACTTTTTGTTAGAATCGAATTTATTAGCAAAGTCTTTCTTTTGGAAAGGTTTAGAGTTACCTGTACCTCTCCTCTTGTATTTCAGGAATTTTTTGAATTGTCTAGTGAGCATAGCCATTTCGTCATTCTCACTCTCACTGGACGATTCAGTCACATCACTTTCCTGACTTATCTCCTTTTTGGAAGCTGAAGAACTCTTCCTGGAAGCCTTCAAGGCAAGTGACTTCCTAGGATTTTCTTCAGTTTCCTTTCTTTTGACATTCAGTTCATAAGTCATCAGAGAGCCAATCAATTCATCTACTTTCATTTTTGAGAGGTCTTTGGAATCCTCAATGACCGTGGCTTTGGTGTTCCATGAGGATGGAAGAGACCGAAGTATCTTCCTCACCAAGTCACTCTCTGAGTATTCCTTTTTAAGACCTTTCAATCCATTTATAATTATCATGAATCTAGCAAACATGTCAGAGATGGTTTCATTATTATTCATTTTGAACATTTCATATTCTGAAACCAACATGCTTACCTTTGATTCTCTTACCTCAGACGTACCTTCATAGATCAGCTCAAGCTTGTCCCACATCTCCTTTGATGAGGTGCATGTGGAGACTCTCGAGTATTCCTTCGGATGGACCGCGCACTGCATCATATTGAGGGCGCTCCAGTTGAGTGTCCCCTTGGCGATCTGGTCCTTAGTCCAGGTATCCTCGTCCTGAGGCATATCATATGCTCCTTTTCTGACTATTTTCCAAAGTTCGAAATTTTGTGCTCGTAGAAACACCTACATTCGATTTTTCCAATACGGATAGTCAGTGCCATCAAAGAAGGGTGGCCTGATCACTGAGTGTCCCTCGGCCATGTACCCCTTGTTAGATTCCATTTGACCGTGAATCTTCTGATCGTAAGATCAACCAGATAAAGCAGTAAATCGGAGAAACTCGGCTCTGATACCAATTGAAGGGTTGCGGAATTCCCTATATGGTAATCTAGAAGGGGTGGGTTGAATAGATTACTGCCGATTAAAAACGTTTATCACCTTCTTTTCTTTGAAACACGGATTATCGAAATAATGTCTGACTTTAAACTATGTGTGGATGTGTGTGACTTGAAGACAAATAGAAAACAGATTATCAAACGTGCGTAGTGATGCCGTGCCTACCAAACATCTAGCGTAAAATCGTTCAAACCACTAGACACGCAGATTTACGTGGTTCGGAATACACAACTCGTGTATCCTACATCCACGGGCCACACACACACGCAGAACAACCTGCTTATGAGCTAGTTCACAAACTACAACTCACACACGTGTTATCTGATGTGCAACCACGATCAGATCAACACCCACACACGTGTATCAAGCACAAGGACTGCTTGAAACACACCACACACACACAGATATGGAGAAATAGAAACAAAGAAGAGTTTAAGAGTTGAAGAATAAATCCAGTTGTAAACTCTTCTTGTGAACGTCTGACTAGGCTTCAAGCTTCGTCTTGTAGGTCACAACTTGATGGAGACACTTGAATCCACGACGTTCAGACTTCACCTTCCGCTGGAGAGACTTCTCTTCTTGGTTCTGAGCGGTAGGTTGAAGCAGAGCAGAAGAACAAACTTCTTGTGAGAACTTTTTAGGGTTTTTGCTTGGAGGCTGCTTCTCTACGAAATTTCCTTCAAAGAGGTGTTTAAATATAGGAGTTCTCACATGGAGAAACGTGAGAGTTGGAAACACCTCCTAGGATAACTTAGAAACTTTCCGTAGTTTGAATTGTACTCCGTCTGTCGACAGGTCTTGGCCATCTGTCGATAGGCGACAGTAAGACAGAGGTATGGATCTTCAGCTCTGTGAGATCTGTCGACAGTCGAAGACCATCTGTCGACAGATGTGCTCTTTTGTGTAAGCGACAGAAGTCTGGATGTTCTGGACTGTGAGATCTGTCGACAGCCGATCTGTCATCTGTCGACAGATGAAGACTTTCTGAACTATGGGTCTTCTGGCAGACCACACTTGTGAGATCTGTCGACAGGTCTTTTGTGTCTGTCGACAGGTAACCTTGTTTTTACTTTTTGTGATCTTTTTCACTTGCTTGGAAAGAGCTTGACTTTGTGCATTTGTACCTACATGATGAAACATGTAAAATTAAGTATTTTGAATACACAAACAATCAAGTATTGCATTAGTTTCTTTTTCATGTGTTACATGTATCAAACCTCAATTGAAGTTATTCATCATCAAAAACATGTTGTTATAAATGTTAGAATGAAAACCCAACATGATAGTCAATGAATAGTCAAGGCAGTCCATCCTAGAACATCCTAAACCTAAGAGATCCAATTAAGACATCCTAGGCTCTGATACCGTAAAACTATCACACCTAGACACAGAATATCAGAATGTGAGGCAGTTGTAATTAAGCGAGTATAGAGCGTATAATAGACATCAAACCATTGGACAATTGAATAACACTAAATCAAATATATTTCATTGATAATTCCATTAATGTCTATTACAACCACTAATTCAGAGCCATTACATAGGGCCCAATTGACATTATTACATTGAATAGAAATAAAGACTTAACTAAGACTCGAACATGATGCTAGTACGCCAGGGTACTCTTGATTCACTCCTGGTCATTCCCATCCTCATGAGTGTAAGTGTCATCCTCTGTCTCACCTGAGAACACATGTCAAATAACACAGGGTGAGCGATAACGCCCAGTAGGATTTACATCTCATAGACAGGCATGCTTTACATGATTAATATATTAAAGAGCAGAGTAACTAATGATAGTGAGAGAGAGTCAAGTAATGTTGGGAAAGGGATAGCACAATAGCATGATTCAATAGCACAAGTGTCAAGTATAGCACAAAGAGCAGGATGGCCATAGCATAAATAGCACAATAGAGTTCATGATAGCACAACGAGTCGAGTATAGCACTTTAATTGTCATTAAATAGTCGAGATAGATAGCACTTGAGTGTAATGGCAAACACTGGTCAATTAACTCCCACGGGAAAATAACACTTTTAGGCGCACCTCCCAGGACCAGACCGGGCTGCTTTTATATTACCAAGCATTAGTCATGTTGTTTATCTTTAGACAATCAATCAAATGGCCATAGAGAGTACCAAGAATAGATGAGAGTAATTGAAGAATAGACGAGAGTATAGAGAGAATGTGAATAGATGAATAAATAGAGTATAGATGAGAACTAAAAGTCAATGCACATAGCACAACGTTAAAACATGCGATAGTAACAGTTGCACAACACGCATAATTGGTGTTGGCAGTCAAGTAGAATTCACTAACATTGCACTGGCCGCGCTACAAACACAATCCAGAGGTCTGACGTGATATCAAGGTAAGAGAGAATATCTAAAGCCATTTGGATCATGCTGATCTCTAAGAGTGTTATAGGTATTGATGGTACAACCAGCTCGATCTCCATGAGGGAATCCACAAAGTACAAAGTCTTACGAAAGTCTTAACAAAAGGTTCCTAGTTTTCCAAAATGGAATGTCCAACAGAGAGGTTCCAACTTGTCAAGAGAGTAGTGTGTAAAGAAACAAGTTGCTTGACGTCCTAGAGGAATTCTAGAACAATGGAGCGTCGGTAATAATGTTCCAAAACAATGCAAGAAATGAAGACAAGTCCATTATTAAAACAGGGTAATTATACAATTATTGAAGTAAATTACCATGTATATTATGTAGGTATTTTCTGCATGGTCTCGTGACAAAATTCAATATTTGGTGTGTGCATGTGAGAGAAATCAAGGGAGCATTTGAGAGTCGTGCACATACCTTTTAAATAATAAAATCATGTGATTAGTATTAAAAGTTGATTAACATGATGTTACTGTTCATTATACAACATTATAGGTATTTAATCATGATTATATAGCATGAATAACAAGATTAAATCAAATATTAAGGTCACTAGAAAAACACAGTAAAATCACGACGAGGATAACAATCACGTTTAGAACAATCGATTACTGACCAGAAACATGACGTCCAGATATGACACGTTCAAGACAATTGGTAGGGCTATATCGATTGGTGACCACCTAAATGCGACGAGGTCCACAGACGCGTTAAGGGTAATCGGAACAGGGTATCGATTGGTGACACAGAATTGCAACGGTCTTAGTTGTCGCATTCAAGGGCAATCAGTTGATGACTCAGAAACGTGACGTACAGGTTCGACGCATTCATATAACTTGTTTAAAATTTGAAATAAACACAAATCCCAAGGGCGGGAATAACATGAAATCGTGACGCCTAGTCAGGTTGCGTATCAGACAGACACTGAAAACTATGTGGCACACAGTTTGTTGCAATCGAATCCTATCAGAACCAAACTAAAACGCAATGGGATATGCTGTCGCTTTTAATGTAAATGCAAATGGTCTAGTCTGACGTGATAACAATATCTAAATCGCGACGTCTGGAGTGGTTGCAGTTTAGAGTTTCAAACCGAGAACAACAAAAAACGATGTAGTCATGCATGTAAGGCCTATAACTCGAGATCTAGGGCTCTTTGGGCAAAACTATGAACATGAAAGTTGTAGAGGATGTTGAGTAGAAGAGAACTATGCTTTTGGGTTGACTCAGTTTAGTCTTGGGATGCGTGAAACATGATATGAACACTAAAATCCCTAAACTTACATGATGCTTGGAAAACGCTTAATACTTGAAGCATGCTTGATGAAAATTAGGCAAAATAGGTGCATATAAAACTAGACATAAAGAGCTTTAACATAGTGTATGATTTGTTTATCTTTAGCCTGAGAACACCTACCTTTGGATGATGTAAACTGCTATGATTATGAACACGAACAACAGGCTTATTGATCTTCTAGCATCCTTCTCCCCACAATTCCCTCCTCCTATGGCCTCTTCTCCATGTCCAAGAAGTTACAACAGAGTAATAGGGTCGGCCATGAAGGGTTTGGGTGGTGTATTTATGCATCTAGCTATGTTAATTCCTAACACAACTCTAACTTCTCTTTAACTACGAATTTTCATGTTTATCTAGCCTTCCTATCCTTAATCCGCCAAATTGGGTTAGGATGGGACTCCAATTTCGTGGCTAACAAGTTAGGGTAGGGTTAGGAGTCCATTTTAGATATATATGAGTCATATTAGTGATTTACTTGCCCTTTTTAAATTTAAAAATAATAGACCTACAAATTTTATAGTATTTTCTTTTATTCTATCTTTTAAAACTCGTATTTTGGCCCAATAACTTTTATATGAACGGTTTATTAAAGCCCAACACTTATTTTTATTTATTGGGTTTTAGTTAAATCATATTTCTTTAATATTTATATTTATTTATTTATTTTAAAATAGTGGGTTCTTACAACTCTCTTGTTAGAAACGTTGTCTAAGTTTTCTGTCCACCATTGAAACCTTGCTATTAGCATCATGGGATCTGATGCATCCTTGAGTTATCTAAAGACCCTTCTTCTTCCTGTTCAAGCTCAAATCGACTGCTCTTTCTCTCTCTCTCTCTTGTACACTTCGACTGCCCTCTCTCTTGTACACTTTGACCACCAATGCAACTGGCCCCTTTGTGGCATTTTTACGACCTTGTGATCTATCCCATAGAAGAGCAATCAGCAAGACAGTAACCAACTACTTGACATGAATCTAAAAGCTGTAGTAATGTGAAGATTATTCTAATGACTCCTAATTATCTTGATATTTTCTACCTCTATGAATCAACTAAATTCCATCCTCGAGTCTGCTTGCCTTTGAATCAAAAATCACGTAAAATGTATAGGAACCCACTTGATCTCGTTGGCATGGCTTGATATGATCTATCATGCTTTCTTGAACTCTTGTCAACCAATACTCTTGATGTTCCTTGATCTGAACTCATATTCTTGGCTTCTATGACATCCTACAATTCTGCCCTTCTTGACTCTAATGGCCATAATAATCTTGAAATCGGCACTACTACTTGGGACTTCAGTCCACCCGATCTCATGCTTGTGTATATCAGGGCCCTATCTGGTCCTGGGAAGGAGCACCCATACATAGTTATTAACCAAGGGAGTATGGACTTGTGGTGTTGGCATGACACTAACATATTTGCAAGATTTGAAAGTGTCTTCTTGATACGTTATGACTTGCCTGTTACTTGTACATGAACTTTTTTACTTGACATGACTTGACTTGCTTGTTACTTGTAAATGGAATTATCATATGGCCAATTCTTATTTTCCTTGACACATGCTTGATTGGAATCATAGCTTGACTTCTTATATTGTTCTTGTGACATGATAATCAACATGATTTACCTTGAAATTATGCAATATGCAACTTCTTATCTGTTTATAATCATGCTTCCTGTTTACATTGATTTATTCCTGCTTGTTATTCTTGTAATCCAACTTATTTAAGATGTTAATTACTTATATTTTGCTCGCACCTAGAGATATAAATCCTATTAGACTAGTTTTCTCATCAACCTATTAACTTTTTTAGGTGATCTGAAGCGTGATTAGCATGTAGCCGACCCCTTGTGTGATGAGCTTGGAGCACTTTGGAGGAGTTTATTTTTTTGATTTTGATGTGTGAGCAAATCATGTTAATTCTTGTAAACGATTGTGGGTTGGATCTGAGAGGATGTTTTCTTTTGAAACTAGAGCTTGTACAAATTCTTTGATGAATGAAAAGAATATGGTTAATCATATTGTGTCATATGTGATGGAATTATGAGATGATCTATGACAATTTTATTGCAATGTGGGTGTGTCAAAGCTTTGTTATTGGAGTAAATTTTCAGGCCTTCAGTGTGTGTGTATCTAATGATTAACCTTCTAGTCATTTTATTTGCATCAGCCATTTGACTTGAATGTCGTGTCCCCGGTGTGACTTGAGGTGTTTGGTTAAGGTTTATGTTGTTGGATTCGAGTTTTTAGATTCCTGAATTTCCGTTGCAATTATGATATGTGTATTTTTGGGGCGTGACAAATGTATAAAAATAGTCAAATTTATAAAAGAAAGACTTCAAGCAACCCAGAGCCGACAGAAGAGTTATGCAGATTCAGAGCATAGGCTATTGCAGCTTGAAGTTGGTGAGTATGTATTTTTGAAAGTTTCTCCTACAAAGAGAATTTTGAGGTTCAGCAGAAAATGCAAATTGAGTCCAAGATATGTAGGCTCATTCTTGATTTTAGAAAGAATTGGCGCAACAGCTTATATATTAGATCTTTTAGAAAATTTTGCAAATGTTCTAGTGGGTTCCATGTGTCAATGTTACAGAGATGTATTCGAGATCCTTTGATGATCAGTTCATCCCCATATAATTTTATTAAATCATATATAATTTTGGTGATTAACAAAACCCTAACAATTATTTTCTAACAAGTTTTTATGAAGTTTATCCACAGGGAATAAATCGAGCCAAATCTGTAAGTAATTCTTACACTGTATCATTTTAAAGTTAAGAGCATGCATTTTCTTTAAGTCCACAACGATTTCCCTTATAAGCATAAAAATTTCATAAGTATCGCATAACGATTTCCCTTATAACCATAACGATTTCATAAGTATCAGTTTCCTTATAAGCATGAACGATTCTATCGCTACAACGATTTGATAAGTGAAACAACGATTTCGGTTTCACAACGATTTGTTAGGTGAAACATCGATTTCGATTTCACAACGATTTGTTAAGTAAAACAATGATTTCGGTTTCACAACGATTTGTTAGGTGAAACATCGATTTCAGTTTCACAATGATTTGTTAAGTAAAACAACGATTTCGGTCTCACAACGATTCGTTAAGTGAAACAACGATTTCGGTTTCACATCGATTTCATAAGAAAAACAACGATTCGGTCATCGGTTTCTTAAGAGAAACAACGATTTAATTATTGTAACGATTCAATAAGTGAAGGCAACGATTTGTTTATGTTTGAACAACGATTTGCTTAAACAACGATTTGTTTATGTTTGAACAACAATTTGCTCAAACAATGATTTGTTTATGTTTGAACAACGATTTGCTCAAACAACGATTTGTTTATGCTTGTACAACGATTTGCTTATATCTGTACAACGATTTGCTTGTACAACAATTTGCCTACTCTTGTACAACGATTTGCTTATATCTGTACAACAATTTGCTTGTACAACGATTTGCCTACTCTTGAACAACGATTTGCTTACTCTCGTACAACGAGTTGTTTAAACAATGATTTGATTATGTTTGAACAACGATTTGCATAAACAACGATTTCATAAGTTGTACAACTATTTCTTTGTCATAACGACTTTATGGATTACATCAATTTCACACATGATATTCAAATATATTTTCATATATTGTGAAAGTTAAAGTCTTCCCGCGTGCATCACTAATATCCTTGCATTTAATGAGATTGTACACTCCTCTGCACGATGCATATTTTGGTGCATTCTATTCATATGTTTCTATAGAAAACACTTTTCAGGATAGCAGAATGGCATTACTATTTTAGTGTACTTCTTACTGCATGACTTCTAACGTTGACTGACAAGCTTAGAGACAGTCTAGCTGTCTGTGCTTCGACATTTATTGTGTGCAGGTCATATCTTACAACGTTGGACAACCAGAAGCTAAGGAATATCTGGATGAATCTTCTGTTTGCGTGCATGGCTCCAGAGCATTAAATGGCTGCAAGCTTATCTGTCGTGCACGATGGACCATGCTGTCTAACGTGCTTCAAGCTTAGAGACAACGACCATTTCAACGGCTATAATTTCAAGATAAGATTTATAGAAGTCTGATGTCTCTATGAAGGAGATCTTTTTGCGCATTAGAGCTTTCAGAAAACCAACCTTCAACTTGCGAGCTTTAGGAACAAGAGCCTCTTGCTTCATTCACATTCCTTAGCTCGTAGCTCTCATCCTTCATTTTCTAGATTTTTGAGAGCTTGTAGTTCTGAGAGATTTGTTTTATTGTTGATCTTTCTCTCTCAGACTTTGCCTCAGATCAAGCAGCTTGTTGTAAGCTTGGTCTAGGGGCCTTTCACTTTCTTTCACATTTGTTGTGAAGTTCCTCTTCGGGTTGTGAAGAGAAGACCTGTTGAAAACAGGTGGTGTGTATTCCCTTCAGTAAGGAAGGAAGACCTGTGTATCAGGGTGGTTGTATACCTCTTCAGGGTTAGAAGAGAACGCCAGCTGCGGCTGGATGTGTAAGGGTCCTTAAGGGGGACAGTACCCTTGGCTAGTGAATTCCAAGTTGTTGCTTGGGGACTGGACGTAGGACTCCTTGGGATAGGAGGTCTGAACCAAGATAAAATTTCCTTTGTTGTGTGTTTATGTGCTCATGTGTTTGTTGTCTTGCTTATCACTAACACAAACCATCGTTTCTAGTGATCTTCTGTTAAGCGATTTTGTTAACTGGTATTAAATTTAGAAGAATTTTAGAATCCCATTCTCCCCCCCTCTGGGCTTGCTAGCTAGGCAACAAGTGGTATCAGAGCCAAGTCTCTTCGACAAAGAAGATCTCGCGATCTGAAGAGCAAAAGATAAATGGCAGCTCAAGGGTATGCAGAAGGTCAGTCAGTCAACCGACCCTCTCTATTCGATGGAGAAGATTACAACTATTGGAAGACTAGAATGGAGTTCTTCCTGCAAGGTCTCGATTTTCAACTGTGGTCCATCATAGAAGAAGGAGATCCAGTAGTTCTAAACAATAGAGAAAATTGGACAGATGATGATAAGAAGAAAATTTCTCTTAACTGCAAAGCTAAGAGTATATTATGCTGTGCTCTTAGTAAGAAAGAGTTTAATAGGATTTCAGCATGCAAATCAGCGATGGAAATGTGGGAGAAACTCAGAATCACTTATGAAGGAACAGACAAAGTCAAGGAAACAAGGATAGATATCTTGGTAGCTCAATATAAGCGATTTCAAATGCAGACAAGAGAATCGATTGCACAAATATACAGTAGATTCACATATATTACAAATGGTTTGGCTGGTCTTGGAAAGAATTACAATATGGGAGATATGGTAAGAAAAATATTGAGATCTCTACCAGCCTCGTGGACTCCAAAAGTGACAGCAATAGAAGAAGCTAACGACTTAAAGAGAATGTCACTTGAGAAGCTCATCGGGTCAATAATGGCCCATGAAATAAATATGGAGAGGCTTGGAAATCTTCCAGCAGAAAGAAGCACAGCAACATGCTAAAAGCTACAGAAGGCAGCTCTGAAGAAGAGTCAGAAGATGGAGGTAGTGGTGAGAATAGCGAAGATGAAGAAGCGCTTCTATCTAGAAGAGTGCAGCGGATATTGGCTAAGAAAAAATATCAATCTGGAAGAAGATATTTTAAGAAAGGGAAAGATTTCAGAAAACCTGAAGGAAAAGAGGTTAAGAAGTCAGAACCTATATGCTACGAATGTAAGAAACTCAGACATATCAAGGCTGAATGTCCGAAACTGAAGAAGACAGAATTCAGGAAGAAAGACAGCTCGAAGAAATTCAGAAGGTACAAAAAGAAAGCCATGGCAGCTGCATGGAGCAATGCCAGCAACTCAGACAGTAAGTCTAGCTCCAGTGAAGAAGAAGAAGAAAAGGCCAACCTGGCCTTCATGGCAAACACTGATGACAAGGTAACCTTTGACTCCTCATTCACTTCTTGCAATGAATTTGATTCTGATGGTTTAGAAGATGCATTTAATGAACTATATAGTAAATATAAAGATGTATGTAAATTATTAAAGGTCACCAAGAAAAGTCATGCATGTTTAGAAATTACTAACTCAGATTTAAAATCTGAAAATGAGCAGTTAGAAAGACAAATTTCTGAATTAAAAGGGAGAAATGAATTATTATGTGAAGACTTGAAAAATAAAAATGAACGAATAACAAATCTAGAAGGTCAGGAAACCGTAAATAAACTTAAAAAAGAAATTGACACCCTAACCAAGGAAAATGAATATTTAACTAATACAATTGAAAAGTTTACCAATGGTAAATCAACTCTAATACTAAAAGGAGCTAGAAGATCGGGTAGGAAGAAGCATGGTTTATGATATACTCCACCAGATAATGAAGAAACAATAGTCCACCCTAAAATCTATCCAACACCAAAATTTGTGGCTGAACAAAACACTGAATACAAATCTAACTTTAAGTACATCCCAACTGAAAAGGTAAGTAGAATTTCTTGCTGTAGTCATTGTAACAAATTAGGACATACTAAAGTAACTTGTATAACTAAACACCTAAAATGGATCCCTAAAAGAAAAATGATGAAACTAACCATCAAAGACCCAAAAGAACTTGGGTACTTAAATCTTAGTGTCTTAATTGCAGGGAAGCCTTAGAGCATCAAAGTGGTACCTGGATAGCGGGTGTTCAAGGCACATGATAGGCAATAAAAAATTGTTCTCACACATTGAAGATGAAGAAGGTACAGTGACGTATGGTGACAATGGAAAAGGTACAGTGATCGGCTGTGGTTCGATAGAAACTCAAGGCAGAACTCTTATAGAAGATGTGTTATGTGTTAAAGGTCTCAAGCACAACTTGATAAGTATCAGCCAGCTGTGTGACAAGGGTCATCAAATCAAATTTCAAGAATCTAAATGCAGCATTATGAAAGATGGTGTAATAGTGTTCGAAGCATGCAGAGAGAAGAATCTATATGTATTGCACCTAGAAGAATTAAAGAATCAGGATGTAAGCCTTGTAGCAAACAAAGAGCAATCAGCTGAATTATGGCACAGGAGATTGGGTCACTGCAGTTTAGATGGAATCAGAAAATTGATCAATAGAAATTCAGTGGAATGTCTGCCCAAAGTAAGTTCAAGGATAGTGGGTGTGTGTGAACCTTGTGCAAAAGGGAAGCACACAAAATCATCCTTCAAGTCAAAATCAGTTGTAACCTCTTCCAAACCTTTAGAACTGTTACATATGAATTTATTTGGGCCAATGAGAACACCAGCCTTGGTGGAAAGAATTTTGGATCGTGATAGTTGATAATTATTCAATATTTACATGGGTATCATTCTTGGAGCATAAAGATGACACGTTTAACAGCTTTGTTAAGTTCAATAAGAAAGTTTAGAAGGACAAGAAGTTCAGTATAATAAGTATTCGATCAGATCATGGAGGAGAATTTCAAAATGAAAAATTTGCAGAATTCTGTGATGATCAAGGAATAGAGCCTAACTTCTCAGCCGGACACCACAACAAAATGGAGTACATGAGAGAAAAAATAGAATACTATTGGACATGGCCAGAACAATGTTATCAGAATACCATCTTCCAAGATACTTTTGGGCTGAAGCAATCAACACTGCCTGTTACATAATAAATAGAGTGATGATCAGGCCAATACTAAAGAAGACATCATATGAGCTCTACAAGCAAAAGAAGCCAAAGGTAAGTCATTTCAGAACATTCGGTTGTCCATGTTTCATCCATAACAATGGTAAGAGAGATATTGGTAAGTTAGATTCCAAATCTGATGAAGGAATATTCATAGGGTATGCTTCTAAACCTAAAGGTTATAGAGTATTTAATAAACAAAGTTTATTAATTGAGCAAACTATCCATGTTATTTTTGATGAATCTAACCCTTCCTTAAGAAAGGAAGTAGATAGTGACAATGATGATGCAGAAAACGTATCCAAGAAACTAAAGGATGCATCTATCAAGGATAATGAAGATCCACCCTTGGAAGAACTACAACAAAAGGAAACTGTACATGAAGATCTTCTAAAGGAATGGAGATACCGAAAGGATCACCCAAAGGACAACATTATTGGAGATCCATCGGTTGGGGTAAGAACAAGAGGTAATGTTATTCCATGTGACTATCTAGCATTTGTATCTCAAATTGAGCCGAAGACAGTCAATGAAGCACTGTCTGATGAATCTTGGATTTTAGCCATACAAGATGAACTAAATCAGTTCAATAGAAACCACGTTTGGTCCCTTGTTCCGAGACCATCATATCATCCTGTTATTGGCACCAAATGGGTGTTCAAAAACAAATTGGATGAAGCTAGTGTTATCACTAGAAACAAGGCTAGACTGGTGGCTCAAGGCTATTCCCAAGAGGAAGGCATAGATTTCGATGAAACCTATGCACCAGTGGCTAGACTTGAGGCTATTTACTTGCATATGCATCTACATTAGATTTAAAGCTTTTTCAAATGGATGTAAAATCTGCATTTTTAAATGGTTATATAAAGGAGGAAGTCTATGTAGAACAACCTCCTGGCTTTGATGATGAAGAATTTCCAAATCATGTCTTTAAATTACATAAAGCACTATATGGTTTAAAACAAGCACCTAGATCATGGTATGAAAGGCTTAGTGTATTTTTATTAAACCATGGTTTTATCAGAGGACAGGTAGATATCACCTTATTTATTAAGTCAAAAGTCAAAAATATATTGCTTGTGCAAATCTATGTAGATGATATAATATTCGGATCTACTGACGAATCTCTGTGCAATTACTTTGAAAAACTTATGCAGGGAGAATTCAAAATGAGCATGATGGGGGAGCTAAATTATTTCTTTGGGTACAAATCAAGCAAGGCAAAGAAGGCACACACATCTGCCAAGCAAAATACACCAAGGAATTATTAAAGAAATTTGGATTCGATAATGCAAAGCCACTGTCAACACCAATGAGCACATCTACAAGGTTAGTAGTGACAAGGATGGTAAGAAAGTAGATCAAAAACTTTATAGAGGTATGATAGGATCATTGCTTTATTTAACAGCAAGTCGACCTGATATTCTATTTAGTGTATGCATGTGTGCAAGGTATCAGACTGATCTTAAGGAATCTCATCTAATTTCTGTTAAAAGAATCTTCAGATATCTAGCTAGAACTCATGATCTAGGTTTGTGGTATCCAAAATCATGCGAAATTAGTTTATTAGGATATTCTGATGCTGACTATGCTGGATGCAAGGTAGATAGAAAAAGCACCAGTGGCAGTTGTCAATTTCTTGCAGGATGCTTGATCTCATGGTCCTCAAAGAAACAAAATTCAGTAGTACTATCAACAACTGAAGCTGAGTACGTGGCTGCTGGAAGCTGTTGCACACAACTCCTATTGATAAAACATCAACTTGAGGATTATGGATTGCACATAAAGACCATTCCTTTGTTGTGTGACAACACAAGTGCAATAAATCTTACCAAGAATCCAGTTCAGCACTCAAGAACCAAGCATATAGAGGTTAGATATCATTTTATTAGAGATCATGTAGCAAATGGTAATATAAATATTTCTTTTATAGGTACATTAAATCAGTTAGCAGATATCTTTACAAAGGCCTTACCTGAAGAGAGATTTACGCCTCTTAGAAGGGAATTAGGCATGTGTAATTTGTAATAGATTTTTCTGCATATGACTGAAATAATAAAACTGTCAGAATAATACTTTTTCTCTCCCCTAGATTTAAGTGAATTCTTTTATTACGTGTGTCATAAATTGCTTTGACGGTTCGTTATTTTATAAGACTTTATTCTTTGCGAAATCATCTCCTTTTGTCATTTTCCACATTTATTGATATGTCTTTTCAAAAACAACTTTAAGTTTCGCGTTTAAATCCCGTAATCTGTGCCATACCGATTTCACCTTCTCTCTCATCTCTTTCGACTTGTCTGGAATGATAAGCCCTATCGATTCTGGCTCTCTTTCTCTGAGAAATTTCAAAGAATCCCTCTCTTGCCGCGAAAATTTCTTGAGGGCTTCTACTCCATTCCTCCACACAATCCACCAAAACCTCTCATTGTTCGATTCCATGGCGGTTTCTGGGGTCTCCGGCACTATAGGCGGCTACAGTATTGCGTTCCTCACCGCAGAGCAGCAAGAGCATTTTGCAACAGTGAAGACCAAAGTCTGTAGCAACAAGGCAGTGGATATAGTTGATTTGGAGAAGAATGGGATGCACAACGTGGTAGCAGCGATGCAGAGAATGAAGTGGCCAAGATTGGCAACTTGAAGCAAGCTTTGGTAAAAGCCTACTGAAGGTAGAAGAGGACGGACCTGGAAGGGCACCCCTATTCATATTTCTTATACTTTATTGGAATCGGTTGTTTCTAAGGACACAGCGGGTAAGCAGTGTGTGATGTCATGCAAAGGGTTTTGGGATTTATCGGAACAGAATACAAGCTGAAGAACGGTAAGATCGACATTAATCAGTTGAATGCCTTCAACGATTCTCATTTCATTGTCTGTCAGATTCTTGTGCCCAGGAGTGCAACCTTCTCCACTTGCACGAAAGCAGACTCCGATGTGATGTTCTGGGCGATTTAGAACCAAGATATCAACATGACTGAGGTGATTATCGAGAGGATGAAGTTTGCATCTGCAATTTTATGGGACAAGAAGAATAAATTAAATGTGTCTCTACCGTATGCTCACTTGTTGACAAGGATTTTCCAGCACTATAACATCAGTTTGAGTGGTGAAGTGTCTGAGAAGATGGGCCAAGCTATTAGGTCCAGAAATCTGAAGAAGAGTGGCTTCTCATTGGTAGTTGGGGTATGGACAAAGACCTCAGTAGCTGAAGGTGAGGCCATCATTGGAGAAGCTCAGGAAGTTCAGATTCCAGAGGCAGAAGAAGAAGCAACCATAAGAATTGAAGCTCCAGTGGTTCAAGTAGAGGAAGAAGAGGCAGCAGCAGATATCAGAACTGAAGTTCCAGTGGCCACTCCAAGAAGAATTGAAGAAATACCTCCTGAAGACATTGAGCCCATTGGGCAATCCTTAGAAGTTGAGTCCCCTTCGACAGTGGTTGCACAAGTAATTGAAGATATTTTGGAAACTGTCGCCAGAAGTCAAGGGGAGCAGGATAAATCTCATGAAAAATTCCATCAAATTCCTGCAGAAGAAGTTGCAATGGATGTCGAGAAAGAAGATGTTGATCAAGAAGTTGTGGCTCCAGGCCACAGTGATGTTCAGGTAGAGGATGCTCCTGTTCAGGGGGAGCATGTAGCTGAGAAGGAAGTAGAGATTCAGGAGGAGCACACTATTAGCCCCCATGCTGATCAGTTCAACAAGGGGTTGTGGAGAGCCCCTCAGATGAAGATGTTGATCATGTGGAGCTAGTTATTGGCACAGTGTCAAAGGCAAGGGTGTGGCCACTGAAATTCCTTCTTACAAGTAAGGCACACCGAAGGTCAAAGAAGAAGAAAGTCCATGTGCACTTAAAGCCGATATTTGGAGGTTGGATGCACAAGGTTAGATCCTTTGCTCTGTTCAGTCCGATATTGCTTCAATATTTATAAGTCAGAGCACTAGAGCTAAGGAGATGGGAATGGTCAGGAATGCTCTAAGATGGATGGAAAATGAGCTGGGAAGCATAAAAAATCAGTTTCAATCCTTTTAGACTTGGTGAGGGCGCAATCATCTAATCCTGCCCCTCCTGCTTTCACTCCTGCAGTCCCAGAAAGCTGTTCAGGGCCATCAAGGCCAAGGAATGAGGAAGCAGAAGTCTGGCCAGCAAGGCCATCTGTTGAAGAAGTCCAGCCATCAGGGCCAGTTGGTGTTGAGGATTCAGGGCCATCAGGGCCAAAGATTGTTATGGAATCAAGTCAGGTAGCACAAGAAGAATCATGGCCACCAGGGCCAGTTGTGGATGAGCAGTTAGGGCCATCCGGGCCAGTGGAATCTCAGAATGAGCTAGGCAGAGTTGAAGCACCTGTAGAAGAGGTTGTGCCCCCAGTGCCCCCTTCTTCTTCTCCTCTTCAAACTCAGCCCCTCCTTCTCTACCTTCATCTACCACTGCTCCTCCAGCTCCTGCACCTTTAAACAACCTCTTCAAAAACATTTCCTCACCTACACCATTCCTACCACAACTCCTCTTCTTCTGCTTCTTCCCACATTCATACCTCCTCCTCATTCTGAGGCACCTCCAGCCTCATCCTCCTCAGCTGGAGCCTCCTCTTCTGGTCCTTCATCAGTTGGACATCCATACCCCTCCATCTACCTCTCATTCTTTCCTTCATCCTCCTACTTCCCCTCTTTGTTACAATCATTCCTGAGGGTGCTCAACTTGAAGGTCATGTAATCCAGACCTCAATGAGTTTGAAGTAGCCATACTTCACTCAGTCCTTTTAGTTGGCACTCACATTCATAGGACAGGCTCTTCCAGCCATGTTTCTAAAAAGAGAAAACTATCTTCCAACCTTGCCACCGCTTTTGAGCCTCGTTTTCCATCTCTTTGGTTTTCTCTCATGGTTGAAAATCGAAGAAGGTCTATCTATTGTGAATTCCTCCAGAAATGCGCATTTGCCACCATTTTTGGCCTTCCTCACCTTAATCTAACCGATCACCTAAACATTGTCCTCCCTCTCTCTTCTCTTTCCAAAGCCGAACAGTCAAAAATCTTCTCTATGGCTGAGGCTAAATCTGAAGAACAATGGGCTCGGGGTCATCAGTCTTTATACAGGCATTCATATCTGTCAGCTCTACTCGATTCCCACCCAGGGATCACCCACTCACTCTCTCTGGTGGTTGTTGATTCATCACAAAAATTCAGAAGGAGATCAATCTCATCAGGTACTCAGAAGTGATTTTTAATGATTATTGCTATCTCCATAATCTGCCAAAGTTCAGCTTGGCAATTTTCTGGCAATCTATTTCACTTCTTGGTTCGGATGCTACTCCTACCACCTCCATCCAAGTGGATTTTGCCACTTTGGAGATATCAGATGTTGTATTTCTATCTCCACTTCATTCCTTAGTCATGGAATCTATAGTTGGCCCTATATTTTTGAAAGATTTGCCAGGTAATGGGGCACATTTCAGTGCAGAAAGGAAATTCCCTTGCATTCCACAAATTTGTCTACCGGGAATATCACCAGGGCCACATCAAATCTGATGTTCTTGCCCCTCTTTTGTCTAAATGTGAGCGGCTATCTCCAACAGGCTGGGAAAGATTTTACCCTCTCACTACTCAGTAGCTTGTTGATCTCAATGCTTCTCAGGCTAGATCAAATCAACCTCCTCTGTCTGCTGCCAACTTTCTAGATCTGAACTCCATTCATCTTGTTCAAGATCCATTTGATACATGGGTTGAGAGATACAAGGTATATGTGGCTATGAAAAAGGAACTGAAGGCCAATCAGATTTTTTATCCAAATTCTGTTGATCAGTTCCTCCAGCATGCTAGTTTTGGCACCTCTACCCTCTACAAATTTTCTCTTGGCAACAATGAAATGGCACTTTCATAGAAGCTCAGAGGCAACTGCACATCCAGAGGATGGCTCCTTTTATGGACCTTCCTACTCTATGGTTTATGGAGTTTTTCAACAATTTTTTGAAGAGCAGGAACGCAAAGCATGGCTGATCATTACTCGCTATGCTTCCCTTCTGTCCCTTGCTTTCTACATTCCTGTGCCTCCTCAGTGAAATAATATAATGTCTTTTCTGTCTTCCATTTATCTTTCTTCTCTTCTTTGTTGATTCTTTTTGCTTAATGACAAAAAGGGGGAGAAAATAAAACATTCTGAAATATCCTAACAATTATTTTTACTTAGATTCATTTCAGAGTCTTATATCTTTCTGTTATGTTTTGTCATCACCAAAAAGGGGGAGATCGATGATTAGTGCATCTCCATATAATTTTATACAATTTTGGTGATTAAAAAACCCTAACAATTATTTTCTAACAAGTTTTTATGAAGTTTATTCACAGGGAATAAATCGAGCCAAATCTGTAAGTAATTCTTACACTGTATCATTTTAAAGTTCAGAGCATGCATTTTCTCTAAGTCCACAACGATTTCCCTTATAAGCATAATGATTTCATAAGTATCGCATAACGATTTCCCTTAAGCATAACAATTTCATAAGTATCGGTTTCTTTATAAGCATGAACGATTCTATCGCTACAAAACGATTTGATAATGAAACAACGATTTCGGTTCACAACGATTTTTTAGGTGAAACATAGATTTCGGTTTCACAATGATTTTTAAGTAAATAAAGATTTTGGTTTTCACAACGATTTGTTAGTGAAACATCATTTCAGTTTCCCAATGATTTGTTAAGTAAAACAACGATTTGATCTCACAACGATTCGTTAAGTGAAACAACGATTTCGGTTTCACGATCGATTCTTAAGAACAACACATTCGGTCATCGGTTTCGTAAGAGAAAACCAATTTGATTATTGTAACGATTCGATAAGTGAAGGCAACGATTTGTTTATGTTTGAACAACGATTTGCTCAAACAACGATTTGTTTATGTTTGAACACGATTTGCTCAACCACGATTTGTTATGTTTGAATAACGATTTGCTCAAAGAACGATTTGTTTATGTTTGAACCATGATTTGCTCAAACAACGATTTGTTTATGCTTGTACAACGATTTGCTTATATCTGTACAACGATTTTCTTGTACAATAATTTACCTACTCTTGTACAACGATTTGCTTGTACAATGATTTGCCTACTTTGAACAATGATTTGATTACTGTCGTACAACGATTTTTTTAAACAATGATTTGATTATGTTTGAACAACGATTTGCATAAACAACGACGTTCATAAGTGTACAACTATTTCTTTGTCATAACGACTTCATGGATTACATCGATTTCACACATGATATTCAAATATATTTTCAAATATTGTGAAAGTCAAAGTCTTCCCGCGTGCATCACTAATAATCCTTGCATTTAATGAGATTGTACACTCCTTGCACGATGCATATTGGGTGCCTTCTATTCCTATGTTTCTATAGCAAACACTTTTCAGTAGCAGATGGCATTACTATTTTAGTGTACATTCTTACGCATGTTTCTACGTTGACTGACAGCTTAGAGACAGTCTAGCTGTCTGTGCTTCGACTTTTTGTTGCAGGTCCATATATTACAACGTTGGACAACTAGAAGCTAAGGAATATCTGGATGAATCTTCTCTTTGCGTGCATGGCTCCAGAGCATTAAATGGCTGCAAGTACCGTCGCGCACGATGGACCATGCTGTCTAACATTTTCAAGCTTAGAGACAATGACCATTTCAAACGTGCTATAATTTCAAGAGAATTATAGAAGTATGATGTCTCCATGAAGGAGATCTTTTTTGCGCATTAGAGCTTCCGAAAACCACCCTTCACTTGCGAGCTTCAAAAACAAGAGCCTTTTGTGCTTCATTCACATTCCTTAGCTCGTATCTCTCATCCTTCATTGTCTAGATTTTTAAGAGCTTGTAGTTTTGAGAGATTTTTTTTATTGTTGATCTTTCTCTCTCAGACTTTGCCTCAGATCAATCAGCTCGTTGTAACCTTGGTCTAGGGGCCTTTCGCTTTCTTTCACATTTGTTGTGAAGTTCCTGTTTGGGTTGTGAAGAGAAAACCTGTTGAAAACAGGTGGTGTGTATTCCCTTCATAAGGAAGGAAGACCTGTGTATCAGTGGTTATATACCTCTTCAGGGTTAGAAGAGAAAGCCAACTACGACGGGATGTGTAAGGGTTCTTAAGGGGGACAGTACCCTTGGCTAGTGAATCCCAAGTTGTTGCTTGGGGACTGGACGTAGGACTCCTTGGTCGGAGGTTTGAACCAAGATTAAATTTCCTGTGTTGTGTTTTGTGTGCTCATGTGTTTTGTTGTCTTGATTTCACTAACACTAACCATCATTTCTAGTGATCTTTTGTTAAGCGTTTTGTTAACATGCATTAAATTTAAAAGAATTTTAGAATCCCATTCACCCCCCCTCTGGGCTTGCTAGCTGGGCAACATCCTTCACATGTAGTCAGCTACACCCGTGATGATTTGAAGCCCGATGTGACAATGCCAAATATTCAATTCAAATTACAGGCAGAAGAACTCAGAAATTGTAGATTAAAGAAATTGAATTAATAAAAATCAAATGGGGGAATAGGCAGGGAGGTGAAGACACCTGGGAATTAGAGGAAGAAATGAGAAAGACATATCCATACTTATTTGAGTAAGCTTTAAATTCTTTTAGGTTATTGTAAGTTTTAAATTGTGGTTTTATCTAAATTTTGAGAATGAAATTTCTTTTAGGTGATAGTAATGTAACATCTGAGTCTTTCAAATCCTGATTTATTGGGTTTCAGAGCCAAGGTAAGGCTCTAGTGTAGTGTGCTGTCGTTTGGTAGGTTGTGGGCTAGAAAATCTGAGCCCACATGTTCCGTTGTTTCTTTGTGTGAGAAGGCGACGGGGTAGTAGGTCGCGTTCTGAATGCAACATACCCCTGTGTCACATTCTCCCCACCACCTGTTCCAATGTTTAGCCACCTAGCGCGACACGTGGTGCATGCCATGCTACCTGTGGTGTGGCATTGGGGAAGGCGACGGCCAGTCCTGTCGCATTCTGAAGGCGACCTAACGCCCATCGCATTCTCAGTCTAAGTTCTTTAAGTGGCTTAAGCGGCCAAACAAGGAAGTCAACACTGTTTGGTAAGGGGAGGAGTTTTTTATCGAGATTTTGGGCAATTCAACCTAGTAGTCCGTCATTTGGGGTGATTCCGGTGTGAGGACATCGTTTGGAGCGCGTTGATCACCATCTGCGTGTTTCTTTCATGTTCTCTGCGGAGGTAGGGAGGTTTCCCCACATGTTTCTTCGTTCTAATCTGTAGAGAATGTCCTTGAGCATGAAAATGGATTCTATGGAGAGCATGCATAGATTTACAACTTTCTTCCTTCTGTTAAGTTGTAACAGACCATGCCATTTAAACCCGTTAACCCAATAACGAGCCTAACACGACACAGTTTCTCGCGATCGGGCCGAAGCCTCGCAAGGGATATCAACCACATATGTCCGTGAAAATGTAAAAGAAACACACTAAACACATATAAGATACATTTCTCACACATGTCCATATGAAATGTACATACTAAGTTCTATACATAGTCATTATACAAGATACAACAGCCCGGGACAAACCCCCAAGGCTTCGTAAGTAAGAACATTACTCTGCTAGTGGCGAGGGCCCGACTCCACTGCGGCGCTGACCAGTACTAGAGGAGGGATGTGAATCCTCCTGCTCTCCCTCACCTGGAAGAAAAAGGGGTGAGCCTCACAAGACATTGGCTCAGTAGGGTAACTCCCCCAAAGCCGAGAAACACAATTAATATCAAAGCTGTAAATCATGTAACAGTTGTAACCATCTAAACATGGTAATACATTTGCAAGTAAATAAACGGCAACACATGTAAGAGTGTACAAACTAAAGGAAGGGTACTCCGAACACGAGTCACGAGAATTAGTTCGCGACACCAGCCACAGACTCAGACAAACTACACAAGTACACCTCTCAGCCTCGCAGCCATGGACGAAGGGTTCAGCTGTCGCTCCACCTCAACAAAAAAATAAGAACTGTGGAGACTAACCACACCACACCTGAAAGAAACACCGCTGCAAGGCCAAGCCTGACACCTTTAGGGGCTCTGGCCGAGAACCCTAAAGTGAGGCACTAGAAATAGGACTAGCTGAGGACCAGTACGTCTACCAGTGTCTGTCCCTCAACCAAGAGCGCACTACAAACGGCCGCACACCCACAAACACGAGCCATTGTCCCCTGTCTTCTTTCCCTCAGCCGGACGTACAACTCAAACACAGGAGTGAGGGTGTCCAGGAAGACGACACAAACCTCGACGGTACTCTTGTACCGGGACAACCCCTAAGCACCTAGTACTAGGGTAACCGACTAGAGAGGTAACTACGGAAGGCGTGACACCCAACTAGCTATGCACAGAAATCCATGCAAAACACCTCGATATTAATCACAACATGGGTTAACATAACCCATACAGACCCTACATTGCCTTGGTAACACTGCCCAAGCAACGTGGGATAGAAACCGGACAAACAGGCCATAGCACACCAGAGCTCGGGTGGCCACTTTCTTAAACGCGTCCACTACAGACGCCGCCATTCCACATCAAAGACGCGTCGGACGTAAAGGACGCTATTTAACCCTGAATCGCGTCGGTTATAAGTGACACGTTCACATGAAAGCGTCCACTGCACTAGACGCCATTCAGGGTTCTGAAACACACCCTATAAGCTCATTCTGGAAATCGCACCACCCAATCCCACATACATGCTAAGCTGGAAATAATAGTGCAAATGAGTTCCTACTCATGCTTGCTACCAAGCACATGCAATTCCCACAAGAAGAACTCCAATTCTTGATCCACAGAAACCATACAACATGCAAACAGAGCAAAAAACCAAGTAGAGTTCTCCTACCCACGAAGGAGACATAATTCCAACGCCACCAAAGGATTCCTCGCGCTCCAACGCTCGTCCTCACGCCGGAATTACCCCGAACGGACTCCGAAATCACCAAAATCACCCAAGTTCTCCTTCAAGGCCGCAGCAGCATCTCCCTAGGCTGAACAGTGCAATTGCACTGTTCGGCCAGGGGAAGATACACTTAACACAACATAATCAAATTGCGCCGTATATACCCGACGTGTTAAGAAACGCGTTCGATGTTGCCGACACGACTAAAACCCGCGACGTCCTGCATGCGCCACGCGGCGCGCATGCAACGATGGCCACGTACGGAGGTGCGGAATCGTGTCCTTTAAAGTGACCGCGATTAAGATCCTAATCGCGTCGGGAAAATCGGACGCGATAACCCATGAGAATCGCATCGTCTATTCACGACGCATTCTCAAAGAGCCTGACAGAGCCCTACTTGGGCTGGGATGCCCAGCCCTTCTGCCTCCCACCTGACCCAGAAAACTTGTAGAAACACATATAGACCTCCATGGTCTAACAATGGCCACACACTGGCCTCCAAACCCGATAACCTCGATTCGAACGTTCCGGTTATTACATTAGTATCACCTAAAAAAATTTCGTCCTCGGAATTAAAGCGATAAACACAAACACAATTCAAACACATCCAACTATCACCTAAAAAGTATACTTATTCAATAAATCGGATATATCTTGAAGATCTCTTCGGCCAACTCCCAGTATCTTCAACACCTTGCCTATTCTCCCACCGAAGTTTCACTAACTCGATGTTTTTATTCCTCAACCTTTGCGTCCGCCTGCCTGTGATCATCACCGGATATTCTGGCATGGTGATATCCGGCTTCAAATCATCCCGCTGGTAACTAACAATTTGAGAAGAATCTCGGATATACTTCCTTAACATTGAGACGTGAAACACGTCATGAGCATCCATGAAGTCCGCCGGAAGCTCCAACCTGTAAGCCGTTTCACCGATCCTTTCCAAAATCTGAAAATGACCCACAAACCTGGGGCTCAACTTTCCCTTCTTACTGAACCTTAGAACACCTTTAGTCGGGGAAATTTTCAAAAACACATATTCTCCAACCTTAAACTGCAAGGGCTTACGCCGAACATCTGCATGGCTCTTTTGTCTACTTTGTGCCGTTTGGAGTTTCTCCTTAATGAACTTAACCACTTCTACCATTGCTGCACACCAATTCCGGTCCCATTACCTGCCTTTCACCCACTTCATGCCATTCAACGGTGTTCTGCAAGGTCTTCCATAAAGTGCCTCATATGGTGCCATATCGATACTTGTATGATAGCTATTGTTGTAGGCAAACTCAATCATGCCAAGATGTTGTTCCATCCACCTCCCCAAGACCAACACAACACCCGAAGCATATCCTCAATGGTTTGGATTGTTCTCTTCCGTTTGTCCGTCGGTTTAGGGATGGTATGCGGACTATATACCTCAATGCGTGCCCACAACCCTCTACAAACTCCTCCAAAAACCAGATGTAAACTGGGGATCCTAATCTGAAACAATAGTACTGGTATCCCATGCAATGGCACAATCCTTTCACATATAACTTTGCCAACCGATCTACCACCCATGACATGCTAACCGGTAACAACCTGCACACTTTGGTTAACCGATCAACAAAAACCCAAATACCATTATGACCCGAAGCTATCCTGGGCAAACCTGCAACAAAATCCATTGAAATATCATCCCACTTCCATTGTGGTATTGGTAGTGGCTGCAATAAACCACCTGGCCTTTGATGCTCCGCCTTAACTTGTTGACATACCGCACATCTTGCTATAAACTCCGCTATCTCCTTCTTCATGCTTGGCCACCAAAAATATTTCTTCAAATCCTGGTACATTTTAGTGCTTCCCGGATGTATGGTGTACCTAGATTGATGTGCTTCCTCCAACACTTTCTACTTAACACCTCTTTCACTTGGGACATACAACCTGTGCCTAAATCGCACAACACAATCATCATCAATTGTAATTTCCTCCATCTTCACAATGTCGGCCAAATATTCATCTTCCTTTTGAGCTTCTACAACTTGCCAATACAAAGATGGTTCTACGATGCTATTAGCCAACACGGCTCTTTGTCGGTTGCTTGGTACAAACAAAGAATTTTCTGCCACATCTTCATACAACTTCCATTCTTTCATCATGATGTGACTCATAACCACCTTCCTGCTTAAAGCATCCGCTACCACATTTACCTTAATTGGGTGATATGCCAAACTAAATCATAATCTTTGAGCCTTCCTGCTTAAAGCATCCGCTACCACATTTACCTTAACTGGGTGATATGCCAAACTAAAATCATAATCTTTGAGATATTCCGTCCACCTGCGCTGCCTCAAATTTAAATCTTCTGAGAGAAGATATACTTCAAACTTTTGTGGTCCGTGAATATCTCAAACCTTTCCCCATATAAATAATGCCGCAAAATCTTTAATGCAAAGACAACCGTCGCCAACTCCAAGTCATGTGTAGGATAATTTTCTTCATGACGCTCAATTGCCTAGATGCATATGCCACCACTTTCCCATGTTGCACAAGTACTGCCCCAAGTCCTCTCCTAGATGCATCTGTATATATCACAAAACCACCTCGTCCTGCCGGTATTTCCAATATTGGGGCTGAAGTGAGCCGCTTCTTCAACTCCATGAAGCTACGCCTACAGTTAGATGACCACTCAAATGGTACTCCTTTCCTGAGAAGCCTTGTCAATGGTGCTGCAATTTTAGAAAAATCTTGAATAAACCGCCTATAATACCCAGCCATTCCAAGAAAACTCCAGATTTTCGAAACTGACTTTGGCTCCTCCCATTTCATAACAGCCTCCACCTTTGCTAGATCTACAGCAACACCCTCACCTGAGATAATATGCCCCAAAAACTGAATCTCCTAAGCCAAAACTCACACTTACTATATTTTGCATAACGTTGATGCTCCCTCAATGTTTTCAATGTAATTCTCAAATGATTTGCATGCTTTTCTTCTGAGGCTGAATATCCTAAAATGTCATCAATAAACACCACAATAAACCGGTCTAAATAAGGATGAAAGATCCGGTTTATCAAGTTCATAAATGCTGCCGGTGCGTTGGTTAGCCCAACTAGCATAACCACAAACTCATAATGCCCATACCTTGTTCTAAATGCCGTCTTGTCAATATCCTCTTCCCAAATCCTCAATTGATGGTACCCCAATCTCAAATCTATCTTGGAGAACACCTTTGCTAATTGGAATTGATCAAATAGATCATCAATATGTGGAAGTGGATACCTGTTCTTATGTGACTTGATTCAACTGTCGATAATCTATACACATTCTCATACTATCATCTTTCTTCTTTTCAAAACGAACCGGAGCTGCAACTCAATAGTAAAATCCACCTCTCTATGCAGTGCTAACCCCAGTAACTCCTTCGGAAGCACATCCGTAAATTCCCTAATAGGTACCATATCCACTGCCTTTTCTACCTCAACCAAATTAACAGATGCCAAATAGGCTACACATCCTACATTAATCAATTTCCTAGCCTTTAGGGCAGAGATAATGAATTTAGGGGTGTAGAATGTCATACCTTGAAACTCAAATAAATCTCCTCCTGGATAACTGGACCTCACTTTCTTTTTCCTACAATCAACGACTGCCCTATACGCTTCCAACCAATCCATGCCCAATATCATATCATACTCCTTTAACTGCAAAGCATATAATCTAGCTGGCAGCTGATTACC
The DNA here is from genome assembly GCA_014218235.1 of Colocasia esculenta. Taxonomy (NCBI): domain Eukaryota; kingdom Viridiplantae; phylum Streptophyta; class Magnoliopsida; order Alismatales; family Araceae; genus Colocasia; species Colocasia esculenta. The sequence continues at coordinate 92,241,390 of CM024760.1, forward strand.
CTGTATCATAATAGGTACATCATCCAAATAACATGTGGTAAGCATAAAATCTCCCGACGGTACCTCCACCATAAGTTCACACTGCCTTTCCTCAAAAGGATGCACCATAACATCAAGAAAATCTTCAGAAATGAAAGAGTGAGATGCACCCGGATCAATCAATGTTCTTGCTGAAAATTCAAAAAGTGGTATAATACATTCAATCAGATTTGATGCTTCCGCTTCAGCCCTTGTAATCACCAATACTCGTCGTCGTCCTCTGCCCCTCTGGTAAGGTGCACCTCTCCCTTGCCCTACTGAAGGTGGTTGTTGCTGCTGTTGTTGTGGTGCCCCTCTACCATAATTAGCTCTCCTTGGATATGGACAATTCCTCGCCATATGCCCCGACTGATCACAATTATAACACCAGAATTCTGCGGGCTGCCTTGTCGTGCTTTGTTGAGATTCCTCCATCTCCGGCTTATAACCACGCCCTTGCTGAAATCCTTGCTGCTTGCCACCTCCTCGGCCTCTAAATATCTTTTTCAACTTGTTGCCCCATTTTCCAAAGCCCGAAGAAGACGATCCTCCCGAAAGTGCCTTTCCCTTGCTGGCACCCGCGGACTGTTGTGGAAGTCGGAAACTACCACCACTTGATCCTGATCCACTAGACTGCCTGGCTTGTATGGTTCTTTCAAGTATTGCTGCTCTTTGAGCTACCTCTTCCACTGTACCACACATCAAGGGAATAACCACATCTTGCAACTCCGACCTCAATCCCCGGATGAAGTACTCAATCATCATTGCATTGTTGGTTACTACATATGGGGCATACCTACTCAAGGCCATGAACCTCATTTGGTATTCCAACACCGACAAGTTCCCTTCCTGAAGTGTTCTAAATTGCTCCCTTTTTGTTTGCTGAACTTGTACCAGAAAGAAAGTGTTATTGAATACCTCAATAAACTCGGGCCAAGTAATTGTTTCTTCAGCTCTACAATGAACACGGTCTGCATCTTAGGTCTCCACCATTCTTATGCAAATCCCCTTAACTGATAGGTTTCCAAAATGATGCTATCCGCTTAAGGACACCTCATTGTGACAAACACCCTTCCAATTTCATGAATCCAATGCTCAGCTGTGTTCGGATTTGGACCTCCCAAATATGTTGGTGGTTGCTAACGCAAGAACCTCTCCACCAATATCGTGGACTCCTCCACATTTGCTGGCCGCACTGGTACCACTGGAGGTAAAGGTGCTGCAGGGGATGCCTCTACTCCATAGAGTGGTACCAATGGTGTCTGCATGATCTCCTCCATCACTGGTGGTGCTAGTCCGGAGGGCTGACCCAGTAATTACTGATCCAACCTTGTACGGATGTGAGTCATACTCTCCCACATTCTTTCTATCATCTGGTGAGTAGACTCCTCAGAATCATCACATCCTCCTCCCAATCTCATATCATCCATTATAAAACTGCACAACACATTCCATTCACACAACACACAAGTATATCATTATAAAAAATAGGGCCAACTACCATGATAAGAATAACTATGTACATTTCCGTTCTTCAATTTACACAGACCTTTCTCTGATACCAATTGTAACGGACCACGCCGTTCAAACCCGTTAACCTAATAACAAGCCTGACACGACACCGTCTCCCGCGATCGGGCCGAAGCCTCGCAAGGGATATCAACCACATATGTTCATGAAAATGTAAAAGAAACACACTAAACACATATAAGATACATTGCTCACACATGTCCATATGAAATGTACATACTAAGTTCCATACATAGTCATTATACAAGATACAACAGCCCGGGACAAACCCCCAAGGCTTCATAAGTAAGAACTTTACTTTGCTGGTGGCGAGGGCCCGACTCCACTACGACGCTGACTAGTACTAGAGGAGGGACGTGAATCCTCCTGCTCTCCCTCACCTAGAAGAAAAAGGGGTGAGCCTCATAAGTCATTGACTCAGTAGGGTAACTCCCCCAAAGTCGAGAAACACAATTAATATCAAAGCTGTAAATCATGTAACAGATTGTAACCATCTAAACATGGTAATACAGTTGCAAGTAAATAAACAGCAACACACGTAAGAGTGTACAAACTAAAGGAAGGGTATGCCGAACACGAGTCACGAGAACTGGTTTGCGACACTAGCCATAGACTCGGAAAAACTACACAAGTACACCTCTCAGCCTCGCAGCCACGGACGAAGGGTCCAGCTGCCACTCCACCTCAACAAAAAAACAAGAACTGTGGAGACTAACCACATCACACCTGCAAGCAACACCGCTGTAAGGCCATCCTGACACCTTTAGGGGCTCCGGTCGAGAACCCTAAAGTGAGGCACTGGAAATAGGACTAGCTGAGGACCAGTATGTCTACCAGTGTCCGTCCCTCAACCAAGAGCGCGCTACAAACGGCTGAACACCCACAAACATGAGCTGTTGTCCCCTGTCGTCTTTCCCTTAGCCAGACGTACAACTCAAACACAAGAGTGAGGGTGTCCAGGAAGACGACACAAACCTCGACGGTACTCTCGTACCGGGACAAGTCCTAAGCACCCAGTGCTAGGGTAAACGACTAGAGAGGTAACTACAGAAGGCGTGACACCCAACTAGCTATGCACAAAAATCCATGCAAAACACCTCGATATTAATCACAACGTGGGTTAACATAACCCATACAGACCCTACGTTGCCTTGGTAACATAGCCCAAGCAACGTGGGACAGAAAAACCAGACAAATAGGCCACAACACACCAGAGCTCGGGTGGCCACTTTCTTAAACGCATCCACTACAGACGCCGCCAGTCCACATCAAAGACGCGTCGGACGTAAAGGATGCTATTTAACCCTGAATCACGTCAGTTATAAGCGACGCGTTCACATGAACACGTCCACTGTACTAGACGCATTTCAGGGTCCTGGAACACACCCTATAAGCTCATTCCAAAAATCGCACCACCCAGTCCCACATATATGCTAAGCTAGAAATAACAGTGCAAATGAGTTCCTACTCATGCTTGCTACCATGCACATGCAATTCCCACAAGAAGAACTCCAATTCTGATCCACAACAAACCATACACATGCAAACAAGTACAGAAGAAAACTAGGTAAAGTTCCCTACCCATGAAGGGAGACACAATTCCAACGCCACCAAAGGATCCTCGCACTCCAACGTTCGTCCTCGCACCGGAATTATGTCGAACGGACTCTGGAATCACCAAAATCACCCAAGTTCTCCTTCAAGGTCGTAGCAGCATCTCCTTAGGCTGAGCAGTGCAATTGCACTATTCGGCCAGGGGAAGATACACTTAACACAACATAATCAAATCACGTCATATATACCCGACGCGTTAAGAAACGCGTCTGACGTTGCCGACGCGACTAAAACCCACGACGTCCTGCATGCGCCACACGGTTTGCATGCAGCGACGGCCACGTACGGCGGTGCAGAATCGCGTCATTTAAAGCCACCGCGATTAAGATCCTAATCGCGTCGGGAAAACTGGACGTGATAACCCATGAGAATCGCATCGTCTGTATGCGACGTGTTCTCAAAGAGAATGACAGAGCCCTACTTGGGCTGGGATGCCCAGCCCTTCTGCCTCCCACCTGACCCTAGAAAACCTGTAGAAACACATATAGACCTCCATGGTCTAACAATGGCCCCACACTGGCCTCCAAACCCGATAAACCTCGATCTGAATGTTCCGGTTATTACATAAGTAGTCAAATAAGGTGTATATGGTTGTGGTAGGCTTTGGTAGGATTTCTAGTTAGAGGTTTTTAGGGTTTTGGCTTGGACTGTGAACACGACGGCCCTGGTGGTCGCGTTCACATCTATGATTGTGACATGTCAGGGTGTCGCGTTCTGAATGCGACGCCACCCCCTGTCGACTTCTACCCTCCAAACCATGAAGGTATGTTAGGGTGGTTTTGGGCCTAATGGGCTACAAGGTAAGTTGCTATCTATTAAATTCAGCATGCATGGATTCTATTGGTTAATAAATGAACGTGATTTGTAGGAATAGAGATTGTGTTTATGTGATCGAGCTTTGTGGTACGATGCTTACTGTGGTTACCTCTTCAGTCGGTAACCAGGTTCTTTATGAGCCAGACATCTTTGTGCTCGGGGTTTTGTCCTAGTACTATGTGTATCATCGAGGTATGTTTCATCTTCTTGGACACCCTCACTCATCACTTAAGTTTTCGTTCGACTAAGGGAAAGACAGCAGTGGAGCAGCAACTTGTGTTGTGGTTGGCTTAGTGCTCGATTTAGTGACTGGTGTCGTGAACCAAGTTACATGACCCGAGTGTGGCGTTGATCCCATTTAGCTTGTTCACTGGTTGGAAACTTTATGTTTATTTATTTTTCCTTGCATATTTCTTTCTATTAATCTTTGCAATAATTACTTTCAATATTTAGCATTGTAATTTAGTTTACCTGCTATGTGCTAGCTGTAGTTTTCTGTTTTGTTGTTCTGTTGTCGCGTTGGCTTTTGGGGACATCTCTCTACTGAGCTAGTGACTTGTGAGGCTCACCCCTTACTCCATCTCTTTTCAGGAGAGGGTGAGCAAGAGAACCCTCGACCTTCTTCGAGTTCCCAAGTCACATCGCGGTAGTAGTGACCCTACTCCATCAGCAGTGTAGTTGTACTCCTCTTTCCACTTCACCTCAGGGTATGCCCCAAGATGTTGTACCTTTACTTCTGCACTTTTACTTCCTCTTTGGTTTGTAATGAGACATGACATATGTAAATTGATGTAAATATATGTGAGAATGTGTATAACTGTGCAACCTTGTGTATGTTTCATGGTATTTCCCTTGTGTTCTTGCGGACATTAGTAATGGTATCCCTTGCGAGGCTTCGGCTGGTTCGCAGGAGATGTAGTCGGGTTAGACTCGTTGGTGAAATAACGAGTTTGAACGATGAGGATCATCATAAAACCCCTTGCTCTAGATTCCTATATCAATTCATCTTTTTCCTCGGATCCACCTTGGCTGTAGCACATCCACAAGCTCGTAAACACTCCCTAATAGTAAAACCTACTGAATTGTGTCCATAGGTACTTTCACTACGCTGAGAGTTGATTTATCTCCCTTTATGCCCATGTGCACACCCCTTTCCCTTCGTCTAAACAATTGGTTATCTCCTGAGGCTTTTTACAAGCCGCTTCATTTTGAGCTAAAGAAGAACTCCTATCATATACTGTTGAAGACGTGTCTCATCACACCGTGGCATATACTTTTTAGTCATTCCGCTTCACTCCACATCATGCATTCCACTCCATTGCTCTCATTTCGTGTCTTTACGCTTCACTTCCTTGCAAAACACTCCAAAGGATTCTTGTCAATAAGAAGAAGTTCAGATCGAATAAATACTTCAAAAAAGAAAAAAAGAAAGAACCAACTTGTTATGAGTGCAATCAACCTAGACATTACAAGTCAGAAAATCCTAAGCTCAAAAAGAAAGATCTAGCTGAAATATTTGAGAAGAAGAAAGAAAAGAAAGAAAGTTCAGAAAGTACAAGAAGAAGACAATGTCAATAGCTTGGGATAATGAAGAACTTACAAGTTCAGACTCTTCAAGCTCAGAATCAGAAGAAGAGGAACAAGCCAATCTAGCCCTTATGGCAGGACTAGACTAGGTAAATTCTGAAACCTCCTTCACATCATGTTTTGAATTTGATTCTGATAGTCTAGAAGATGTATTTAATAAATTATATAAAAATATAAAACAGTAGTTAAATAGATGAAAATAGTCAAGTTGAATTTACTAAATCAAGAAAAATCTAATACCTTTCTAAAAATGAAGTAGAAAGATTAGGACAAAATTTAACTGAAACAAAAAGATCAAATGAACTACAATGTGAAGATTTAAAAGTTAAAAACAGTAAAATCATGGAAATTGAATCAAATCTAAAAGAATTGAAAGATGAAGAGAAATTAAGAGAAGAAAATAATTATCTAAAAGCTACTGTAGATAAAATTACTAACTGTAAAACATCTCTGGTTGTAAATTTGAAAGGTGCTCGAAAGGTAAAAATAAATATGGAGTAGGCTATACACCTTCAACAAATGAAGAAAATATTGTCTATCCTGAAAAATACCCAACTCTCAAATTTGTGAAGGAAAATGAAATTAAAAATCTTAGAAAGGTCAATCAGCATGTCTACAAACAAAAACTGAAATCTAAAAACACTACACATATAAAGAATGCATATGATTATGTTGTAGTCACTGTAACCAACTAGGACACACAGTCAGCACCTGCACAACTAGACACTTGCATTGGATTCCAAAGAGTAACCATCAAGGACCCAAGAAAATTTGGGTACCAAAAGTTGCAACTTAATTCTGTTTACAGGGTCGCCTGAGAGCATCCAAATGGTATTTCGATAGTGGATGCTCAAGGCATATGATAGGTGACAGAAAGCTGTTTACAAGTTTTAGTGATGAGGTTGATCAAGTCACTTATGGAGATAATGGAAAATGCAAAGTGATAGGATGTGGAACAATAGGAACAAAGGAAAAGGATTTATAGAAGATGTTATGTATGTAGAAAGACTAAAGCATAATCTTATTAGCATCAGTTAACTGTGTGACAAAGGTCACTTGATAAAATTTTAGAATGATAAGTGCATTATTCAAAAGGATGGAAAAACAATCTTTGAAGCACTAAGAATAAAAAATCTGTATACTCTACAATTAGTAGAATTGAAAGAAGTTAACTTATGTCTTGCAACTATCAAGAGTGAAGAGATTGATTTGTGGCACAAAAGACTAGGACATGCAAGCACATCAGTGATCAAGAAATTAATTAAGCATGATCTAGTTGAAGGTCTTCCGAAGCTTAAAATGAAGAAATCTGGAATCTATATAGCCTGTGCAAAAGGAAAGCAAACCAAGACATCATTTCAGTCCAAGACCTTAGTAACAACTTCCAAACCATTGGAACTTATTCACATGGACTTGTTTGGACCTATAAGAACAGTAAGTATTGGAGGAAAAGTTTATGGCTATGTAATTGTGGATGATTATTCAAGGTACACTTGGGTATCATTTTTGGAAGCCAAATCAGAAACCTTTTCAGCATTTCTGAAGTTCAGTAGACTAGTACAGAAGAGCCAGAAGTTTCAAATAATCAGTATTAGATCTGACCATGGTGGAGAATTTAAAAATGAAGAGTTTGTCAAATTCTGTGAAGAGAATGGCATAAGAGACAATTTCTCTGCACCAAGAACACCACAACAAAATGGAGTAGCATAAAGGAAGAACAGAATACTACTGGACATGGCCAGAACAATGCTTATGGAATATAATCTACCAAGATATTTCTGGGCAGAAGTAGTCAACATAGCTTGCTACATCATTAACAGGTGTATGATCAGACCAATACTGAAGAAGACACCATATGAGCTATATAAGGAGAAGAAGCCAAATGTCTGTCATCTTCGACCTTTTGGTTGTAAGTGTTTCATTTTGAATAATGGAAAAGATAATTTAGGAAAATTAGATACTAAAAGTGATGAAGGTTTTCTACTAGGATATATCTTAAAGCCTAGAGGATACAAAGTGTTTAACAGAAGAACTTTAACTATAGAACAATTAGTTCATATTTTATTTGATGAAACTAACCCTTCTATTAAGAAAATAGAAGAAGAAGATGTTGTAGAATTGTGTAGGGATCTGGAACAAACTTCTCTTGAAGAAAAAGATGAAGATAAGGAAGATCCTCCTCTAGAAGAACTGCAACAACAAGAAGAAACACAGGAAGGACTACCTAGAGAATTGAGGTATCACAGAGATCATCCAAGAGAAAATATTATACATGATCCTCAAGATAGGGTAAGAACAAGAGGTATGAATATTCCCTGTGATTACACAACATTTGTTTCTCAAATTAAGCCTAGGACAATCAATGATGCACTGATAGATGAATCTTGGATCCTAGCTATGCAAGAGGAACTTAACCAGTTCCAACACAGCCAGGTCTAGACTCTTGTCCCTAGACCTTCTGACCATCCAGTTATTGGGACTAGATGGGTCTTCAGAAACAAAATGGATGAATCAGGAGTAATCACTAGGAACAAGGCCAGATTGGTAGCACAAGGATATTTCCAAGAGGAAGACATTGATTTTGATGAAATATATACTCCAGTTGCTAGATTAGAGGCAATTAGAATTTTATTAGCATATGCATGTTCTCTTAATATCAATTTATTTCAAATGGATGTTAAAAGTGTTTTTATGAATGGTTTCATAAAAGAAGAAGTTTATGTTGAGCAACCACTTGGTTTTGAATATACTAAGTATCCAAATCATGTTTTCCATTTAAAGAAAGCATTATATGGTTTGAAACAATTTTCAAGAGCTTGGTATGAAAAACTAAATGCTTATCTTATATCACATGATTTTTCAAGAGGTAAAGTAGATAGCACCCTATTTACTAAGAAATTTTCAGAAGGAATCTTGATTGTACAAATATATGTTGATGATATTATTTTTGGTTCTACTAATGAATCACTCTGCAAATTCTTTGAAAACCATGTGCAAAGTGAGTTTGAGATGAGCATGATGGGTGAACTTAACTATTTTCTTAGTTTGCAAATCAAGCAAACCAAGGAAGGTACTCACATTTGTCAAACCAAGTACATTTCAGATTTACTTTCTAAATGTGGTTTTGACAAGTGTAAGTCTTTAGAAACACCCATGAGCTCAGGTATTAAGTTAGATAGTGATCCAATTAGTAAGAAAGTAGATCAGAAGATTATAAAGGCATGATTGGGTCATTACTCTATCTTACTGCTAGTAGACCAGACATAATGTTCAGTGTATATTTGTGTGCTAGATTTCATGCTGATCTAAAAAATCTCATGTTAATGCTATTAAAAGAATTTTTAGATATCTTTTAAATACAAGTAAATTAGGTTTATTGTATCCTAGATGTTCTGAAGTCAAACTGATTGGATATAGTGATGCTGACTATGCTGGATGCAAAATAGATAGAAAAAGAACCAGTGGTACTTGTCAAATTCTTGCAGGATGCTTGATATCTTGGTCTTCCAGAAAGCAGAATTCAGTAGCCTTGTCCACAATAGAAGCAGAATACATTGCAGCTGGAAGTTGCTGCACACAACTGCTGTGGATCAAACATCAACTAGAAGACTATGGTCATACACTTCATGAAATTCCAATGCTGTGTGACAACACAAGCGCAATCAACTTGACTAAAAATCCAATTCAATACTCAAGAACCAAGCATATTGAGGTTAGACATCATTTCATCAGGGACCATGTAAGTAATGGTGATATTTTACTTGAATTTGTCTCTACAGATAATCAATTAGTTGATATATTTACTAAACCTCTCCCTGAAGATAGATTTACTTCAATAAGAAGAGAAATAGGTATGTGTAATCCTGATTAAAAACTCAGACTCTTTACTGCATTGTATTTTCCATTCATTGCAAAAACTTTCTAAGCCCTGGAACTTCGACTTCTCTGAAGTTGGAGTTGTGTACTATCACTCTCATGAAGTTGGAGTTGTGTACTATGACTCTCATGAAGTCAGAGTTTCGGCACTGCGACTCTTGTGGAGTTGGAGTTTATGAAGTCGGAGTCAATGTTAATTAAAAAAAAGGTTTTATAAATTTTCATTTAAGAAGGAATTAATTATAACGGTTCTTTCATTTAATCCCAACCGTTCATCTCTTCATCTACGGTCTGTTACATATCCTCCTACTATATTAGGACCTTTCCCCCTTTCATTCCAAATCACCCTTTTGAAACGTCTCCGACTCTCCTATCATCGTCCTCCTGGTTCCCACGCTTGTTCTTCACCCCGATGGAACCACCTTCAAAGCTTCTGCAGATTTTCATCTCTTCTCTGAAGAAAGGTAGGTTCTTTAACCTCTGTGAACCTATTCTATGTCTCCTCCATCATCCTTCTTAGATTCTTTTATTGTCTTTGTCTAGATGGCTTCATTTAGGGCTCCGGAAGGAACCTTCTTCACTCCTGAGCAGTTCCAGCGGCTTTCTTTCACCAAGGCCTCCATTTGCTCAGAAAAAGTAGTTGATTTCAGCCAGTTGACCGATAGGCTTAGTTGGGTAGAAGAAACCCTAGAGGCTATGGGCTGGTCGAGGATCTGTCAGATCAATGAGCCGACCTTTGAGGGCGCACTGAAAGCCTTTTACCTTTCTCTCCAAGTTACAACAGATGGTTCAGTCAGAAGATCAGTGAAGGGTACAATTATTACAATTTCTAAATATTTGTTGGTTGAAATTTTGTATTGCCCTAACTCGGACACAGAATTAGTGAAGTAGTGCCCATGGAGAGGCAGAGATTAGGGGTTATTGGTAGTTTAGGGTCTCTCTCCAAGAAAATGCTCTCTGTCAATGAGCTGTCAGCAGAGAAGAGGATCCTTCATTCCATCATCACAACCATCATCACCCCTAGGGCAGGAACTCATTTTTCCATCACTGCTCGAGACGGTAGTTTGCTATTTTGAGCCATTCAGAGGCATAGGGTTAATCTTCCCTCCATTTTTTTCGAAAGGGTGGTAGGTTCTAAGAATTTGCAGGAGTCTCTCCCTTATGGACCCCTGCTGACCCTTATCTTTATAAGATTTGCAGTGGATTTGAATGATGAAATTTTAGTCTCTATGAAAGAGAAGATTGGACTGTCTACTTTCAGGAGAAGCCATTATATTTTGTAAGACAAGGCACAAAATACTTGGTCTAAGGACTCTATCCCTAGGTGCTCTCATGAGATATTTTCTGATGACACCATAAATCAAGTACTCAAGGATTTAAGGGGCAAGGGAGTGGCTCAGGAAGATGATATCCCCAGCCCCACTCCACTTGAGCTAGAAGAATATCACCATGTCTCTCCACCACATGTTGAGACTCGGCCAAGGTCTCAGGGGGAGACTAGCCGAAATATGGATGGTGTAATGGATTTGATTATGAAGCAACAAGAGATCTTATATGTACTATAAATGCAGATACAACAAATTGATATCACATTCCACTTCATGTCAGAGGAGGTTCAGTGGATGAAGGATTTGCTCCTCCAGTTGGTGTGCCAATAAAACACAGGGAGTTCTCAAGTACCTCCAACTATTCAACCTCAAAAGTAGCAATAGAAGCAAGAGCAGCAGCCTGAGCAAGTTGTGCCATAGCCAGAAAATCCAGTAGATCAAGCCAATGTGGACTTAGTAGATGTACTAGAACCGCTAGTTGATCAGTAGCAGCAACAACAGTCACAACAGAAGGAAGCAATTGAACAGCATTTGGAGCATCCTGATCAGTCTATGGAGGTAGAAGCTGATCCTAAGGTCAAAACCTTTAAGAGAAGGGTTAGAAGGAAACTCATGAAATCTGGTAATCCAGTCTTTCCCTCTTAGCCCTTAACCATTTCTACTCCTCCTACTACTCCAACTCCTCCCCCTGCTACTGACCCAACACCTCCCCCAACTGTTGAACAACCACCTCCACCTCCCTCTCAATCTGTTCCTTCTGTTTCCTCTGATCCTCCTCCTTCCACCTCTCAACTAGAGGAACAATCTCCAACTTCCATAAATACTTCAATTTCTTTATTTCCTATGAAGTATACATACAAGCCTCCCTTTGTCAAAATACCCACTTTTCACACCCTAGCTCCTCATTTTTTCTCCTCTCTCCCCACATCCTCAACTCCATCTACGACCAAATCTACTCATCCTCTTGCTCAGATAGTACCTAGTGTGATACTGTCATCTAGAGTAGGACCAAAAATGAAAGACACTCCTAGTTCTCTCCATCCACCATTCTGGTATTCTTTCATTTATCACTCAGATCACCATATGGCTCTGTTTAGAGAATTCCTTTCCATAAAAACTTTTCTTGAAATCCATGGAATGCCAGCCTACAAGTTTGAACACTAGCTCCCTCATTTGATTAAGACTTCCCAAGTCTTTTTGGATGATGTAAATTTGATTACACAGAAAAGCCATAGTCTCTCTCCTATCGAATTCCTTAATCTTTATCCTGATGAAGCCGTAAGATATAAGATTTCCAGAACTAGAAACAAATTTCTGAATGTTTTCCTTCACCTGAGTCTTAGATTTTTTGACCTATTTGGTGGCCTCCTTAAAGAACTCCAAATAAGCTATGGTAGAATGAAGCACTTTAATGAAGAAAGATTCAAGATGGGTTTGCCAGATGTGAATAAAGGGCAGTGGGGCATGCTTATTAAAGGGCAAAGAGAAATTACTCCTTCAATGTTTATTGGATTGCCCTATGGACTGCATCCTAGTCTGATAGGTGCCATTTCATCTAGGAAGACTTTTGCCCAAGTTGTCTTCAATAGGCATATCAAGATAGCAACCAGATTCAAGATCAAGTACAACATCAAACTATCCTTCCACCATTTTGCCTTGATGCAAGCCCCCAAGAACTCTCAGTACTTGAAAGACTTCCGGCACAGTTTTGCTGAATCTGAGAGATTCAATGAAGTTCAGTGGGTAGTTGCTTACCCAGAAGACAGTGCAGAATGCAGAAGGCTGAAGCTATCTCCTGCCTTAAGGTCTATGAGACACTTTTGAAGTCTGTCTCTCCTAAATGGTCATAGAGGTACCTTTGTACTACCAAGCCAAGGAAGCAGCACACTCCAAGGGTCTACACTAGAACCTTACTATTCATGACTTCTTGCACAAAGCAGCCAGTAGGAAGTTTGTTCCCCTTAGGAGAACCTTGTCAGGTGATAACTATCATAGGAGAATCAACTGGTATCATCACCGCCATGTTAAGTCCTATAGGAAAATCCCCTCTATAGGTCCCTCCTATAACATAGATAGTGGTAAATTCTTTCACATCTTTCCTAAGAATGAGCAAAAGCTATGGGACTTACTTCAGCCCTTCTTTACTCAAATCCCTCCTTCCCTCTATCTTCCTAGTTCCTCTTCTACTTCATGAATGCAAATTGTTCTTCAATTTTATCAATATAGATATGTTTCTAGCTATCTTGTGTATCTCTATCTCTCTATGAGTATTCTTTATCCTTTTTGTTAATGCCACAAAGGGGGAAAAGAGAGAAACCAACAAAAATTACAGTTTTGTTCTACACTTGTACACTGGGAAGAAGAGAGAACAGAATAAAATCAAATTTTTTGTTTTTCACTGTTTATTTAAAAGTTTTTATCATTAATAAAAAGAGGGAGAATTGTTGAGCAACTATCCCTTAAAATATTTTTAAATATTTTAAGCATGGTGTTTTTGCTATGACAAAATTTTTAAGACTTTCTACAATTAAAACTGTTGGAATATACCACAAGTTATTTTATATAAAAAGAAATATGACATGTACAATACTTCAGTCAATGTTATGCACACAAATTCTCTAAGTTCAGAGCGTATACTGTATAACATACTGACTCCGACTCTAGACTCCGACTCTAGAAAAGTCGAAGTGTTGTATCAATTGATGAACAAACGGGTAGTACTCCGACTTTTGATAAGTCAAAGTCTGGCTTAACTCTGACTCCCTAAAAGTCAAAGTCCTTATACCGATTGCCTATTAACTGAACCTTACTCCGACTCTTAACAGTCGAAGTCGGACGTTACTCCGACTCCTTGAAAGTCGAAGTATGATATCGATTGATGAACAAACTTGTTCTACTCCGACTTCTCAGAAGTTGAAGTTTGATATCTCACTGCGACTTCCATACAGTTGAAGTAACTCAATCTGACTCCTTGAAAGTCGAATTCTATTACTTGTTTTCTTGTTCTTCGACTCCTTGAAAGTCGAAGTATGACATCGATTGATGAATAAACCTTTATCACTCCGACTCTCAAAAAGTCGAAGTCTGTTATCAATAAATGTCTCACTGTGACTTCTATATAGTCGAAGATCTGTATGCATATATTGTCTTTGACTCCGACTCTTGTAAGTCGAAGTATCATATATCAACTTCTGTGTACTTGTACTTCAATAATACTTATGTAATCTATCATTCCACAGAATCCATGAAAGCATAAATCTTGGTTATTCATTATCTTTCATTATCCCTATGGGATCCTTTACAAAATGAATGACACTTATATGTCTTACAAAATAATGTTTCTCTTACTATCTCCATTTAAATATTCTGTTAGACAGGAGAAAATATATTCAAAATAACCATGTAAAATATCCTTGTTAAGATTTGAAATAATTATATAATGTGGTCTCTTATTTGCTATCAGAAGTTTAGTTCTTTTCATTTGACAGTTGCCATATAGTAAATGCGATGGTAGGTATAAGCAGCATGGGTTATTTGTCAAAGCTCACCTACCACTGATAGAACTCCATGACTTTCAGGAAAAGTCCTTGCATTCCCCATACAACTGTCTGTCTATCTTTAAATGATCTGAACTCCTTTGTGCTTTATATATTTTTATCTCACCTAACTCCAAAAGTATGGAGGTATCTGTGTCCTTCTTGTCCCTCCAGGCTTGAGAACATTAATGAAGCATGCTTAGCTTTCATCCTTGAGCATAAGATTTATAGAACATTAATGAAGTTGTCTATCAATCCATGAAGCTACCTACATAGCCTGTAAACGTTGGGACTCTAAGAATTGAAAGACTGATGGTTACAATAGAAGTCTCAAGGTGTCAACATCCAAGGATCAACGGCTATCCTTCAAACGGCTAGTTTCTAACGGTTAGTTTCAAATAGGAAGATCAAGTCTCTGAAGCTCATATATAGAAGCTGAAGCTTGAATCAAAATAAAAAAACAACAACCAGTTACACTGAACTCCAATCTGAAATTGCAAGCAACAAGAGTCACCACAAGCTTAGCTACTGAAAAGAGAAAGAGAGCTAATCCTTCAATCGACTTCCAAGCTCTCTTGTTTTTGAAGTCTTTTCTTGTTGGGTGGCATTCTGTAACTATAGATCTTTCTCAGTCCACCCACTTAGATTCGGAAAGAGTTAGAGCTCCAATTCTTATTTGTATCTCTTTCTGATTCTCTGTGTTTGCTCATTCTTCTAAGCAGACACACAAGTGTTTTTCATTTCTCTGTTAGATAACCCGCAGGAGATTTGTTTCCTACAGTGCCCCTCTTATGAAGGGAAGACCTACTGGTGTAGGTAGTCTGTGTACCCCTTGGTACAGGGAAGACTTGCTTGGGTGCAAGTGGGTTTGCAATACCTCTCAGGTTGAGAGAAGGCCACATTCTCTTGGTAGTTTCGTGAAATCTCAAGAGGTTACTTGGGAACTGGACGTAGGACTTCCATGTGGGAAGGGCCGAACCAAGATAAAATCTCTTGTGCAATTGTGTCATTGTTTCTGCCAAGTTCTCACTTGTTTCACACACACCACACTGAATACTAACAACTCTATTTAGTGTTATCTAATTTCAGATAAATTTTAAAAGCTCAAGAAGTCCTATTCACCCCCTTCTAGGACATCTATAGTGCCATCTCGATCCAACAGAGAGATAATATTATTGTACCTTTCATAATATGCAGCAAGGGTTAAGAATGAAGATGATTTTTGATTGAGTTCTTATGTTAGTTCTTTATCATCAAAAATCACTTTAGAAATTTTATTTATAAATGTGACATGATTTGTGTGACGTAAATTGAGTTGTCAAGAGTGTATATCATTAGAAAATCAAGGGTTTGATCTTAAGACAATGTAGAATAACTCTTTAACATTCTTGAACAACATGAATTCTATTGTACGTTAGCTGTACTTGTACACCTTTTTCTTTTTGTTTATTTCTTTCATTTGTGATATTTCAAGAAATTTAGCAAAGAAGATTAAATTCATACTTTTCTGTGCAAGCACACACACTTACCCAGTGCAAGAGTGCCTGACTACTAGGCATGTTGACTATTTGTTTGCTTCTTTTTGAATAGAGATAACTTAGAAGCACCTTTTGACTCAAGTACAACCACGCCTCAGGTGGAATAACCTGGTTACTCAGTATACTAATCGTTGCTCTGTAATTTTCCTTGAAATCTTTCTTTTTCCTAAACATTTTCTTTCAAAACATTTATTATTTTTCATTAGGTAACAAGTAGATTTTCCCTTGGTAGATCATGGTCTTGAGTTGTTAAGATATCATTCTTAGCATGTGTTAAAAATAGAACTTCAATATCACATATGATATACAACTCAAAACACTCAAGTGTCTACTGAAAGTGTTTTGTAATAAAAATACCAAAATAAGCTTTAAGGATAAAGATAGACACATGACTCTAGATCTTATTTTTCATCTTCATGTTTAATCCAAGAGCACAAATATTTCAGATATTTAAAATTTTATTTCTCATATAAGAATATCAATGGAACCTTGTATGGATTTGAATGAAACATGAAGAGATCAAGGATAAGCCAAGAATTTTATAACAAGAATTGATTCTGAGATTGAATCCTTCACACATAAAATAAAGATGTGTGTGTTAATTCCAAATGAGAACAAAAATATGAGAAATTCTGATCAGATATCATTCAAAGTGTTGATGATTGAGATTCAAGAGAGTGAATATGATTGTTTTATTTCATGCAAATGAACATCATCAAAACACCACAACAATTTCAGAATTTTATATGATTTGCCCTCAATTTATTATTTAAGATAGATTCAAGAATAGTATTTCTGAAAACAAATCTGAAGAAACTGTGTCGGCGCATAATCTTCAATGTGTCGACACATGACATTGAAAACCTATTCAGAATGCAACAGTAATAGACTGGTGTCGACACAAGGTCAAATGTATGTCGACCTACTTACGATCAAAGTCAATTGTTGTCGACACATGAGTAGATGTGTGTCGGCCTGGTTATGATCAAAGTAAATTTTTTTTGTGTTTTTCTAGTTACAACCAATTTTGACATTTATTGAGCAGGCTTTTGCAAAGACATTTTTGCCTTTTCAACATTACTCCCCCTTAGCACGTGCATGGTATAAAGAGTTTGCAAGTAATTCAAACATGATTATGCACAGGAATCATGGGCACAATTATGCAAGCATGATGACACAATATGATTCTAATTTAAGCCAATAGTCATTGGGGAAGCAACAACAAAACATCTTTTCATTGTTCAGATAAAAACTAACAAAAATTCATTCCAACTCAAACAATTCAAATCTAAAATGATAAGAGGTTTTACCTGAACAGTCTTCAATTCTTTTACAAATATTTTACCTGTGTTCTCCAATCAGTTCTTGCCTTGCATAGCCAATGTTTTGAATCCATGTATAATGTATGGCGGCAAGGCTCCTCAGCTTGCTGATCAAGCTGGTCTTGGGACCCATACTATTTGGGTCCTGCAATGGAGCAAAAATCAGATTTGAGCATTAACTTCTTAATCCAAAATGATTTTATTTTGAATAGATGTATTTTATCATTAAGGAATTGTGAGTAGCATTAATTCCAAAATTTCTCTTTGTCTTGTTTAATGCATCTATGTTTTCATGAAATTTTTATTTTTTGGATTTTTATCATAAACAACAGCATAATTCTTTCGTGCAGCATTTCTGTGCATATATACATGGAATTTCTGAACTCTATCAGTATGAACATGATGTTTATTTCTATGTGTATGAACATACGCATTAGAATGGAATTTTGAGCATGCACAAAACCATCATTTTTATGCCAACGGTCCCTAGAGATGTGACCATGCTTATAACATGTGAAGCATTGGACAGACTTGGCATATCTATGAAAATTTTGATTTATAATTTAACAATGTTTAGCAAGATTGCCAAGTTTATTGCAATTAAAGAAAAAAAGAGAATTTCTTACCTGATACTTACCTTTGCTTAAGTACATTTCCTGGAAGCTTCTCTTCCTTTGTGGAGTAGCACTTAATGAAGATGGATGGGGCTTTACCTTTTGGTAGCTCCTAACATGATGTCAGTGTTGAATTTGCCTTGGAGCTGTCTTTTTGTAGAGTATGGTCGTTCGGATCTGGGTTTATCGGGTCTATGTGTGCTGCTCTTGACCAAGAGATGGTCAGTGGGCTGTTTGTGTGGTTTCTGTGCACAGGGTGAGTAGTGTGGGCCGGATATGCCAGCCCATTTGCACGGCTGATTCACTGTTTTGAAACACGGCGGAGCGAGGCGACGCGATTTGAACGCGTCGGCCTTGCCCGACGTGATTCAGAGAACCGACTCTGTGACGCATGTCGCGCGGTTGCTTTGTGGCGTCGGCTTGGGTGGAGGCATTTAAAGAGGTTAAACGCGACGTCTGCCTTAGACGTGATTTTGATCAGAGTTTTAAGTGTATTGTTTCAGCCAAACAGAGCAGAGGATTATCTGTCCAGCACAGGGGGAGATGCTATTGAGCTTCTCCAGTAGATTCCAGTTGTTTTCGACCTCGGGTGGCTCGTGCGACGCGGGAACCACGCGAGGACGGCGTTCGGAGAATGGGAGTGCCGTCGACGAGGAGGTTTCAGGCGTTCTTCGACGTCTTCTTCTGGTAGGGAGACTTCCTACCTTTGTTTATCGTTTAAAGGCATGAATGGATTAGGGATTAAGGGATGGATCATGTGTGGGTGGTTTGCCTTGTTGGGTTTATCATGTTTACAGTTTTAATGGATTGAACGATGAGAACTATTGTGGGTTTTCCCATGGGGGAGAGTGGGTTCGGCTTGTGAGCTGAGCTCACTGGCGAGCTATAAATGTGTCAGGGTTACCCGATGCAATTTCGGTTACATGAACGCGACCTTATGGTCTGTCGTGTAAGTGTTAAATGCGGCAACAAGGTCGGACGCAATTCAATGAAATGTTTATTGTTTTATTATCGACATTGTATAAGGTGAATGTGGTTTACCATTCACTGTCGGTGGCAACGAGTCAGGCCGTCGTGATTTGGTCGCGACAGTGTGCCCTGCCGCATTAAGCTGGAGTCACGTCAGGTATGGTCAACGCGATTTGAAGCGCTGCATCTGTGTTGGACGCGTTTCAGGTTCTGTGGCTGAGTTGTGCTGGCTGGGCAGTGAGGTTCTGGTGTGAACTTAGCCTAGGCCTTGTGGTTACTATTAAGTAAGGTTTATTACAGTTGATCTACTCAGTTTGTGTATGTTATTAGCATGCTTATGGTTTAAGTTAAGCATGCTTATGTATTTAGATGTGTTGGTTAATGAGTATAGGTGTGGCTTGTGGTCTTGGTGGTCATGTGATGACCCAGTAAGACAATGACAGTGTTAAATTGTGTTATTGTGGTTAATGAACGATTGTGTATAGGATGGCTTGAGGGTCACAGGGTGACCGATGATAAGCTATTCCTACCATTTGTGTATTGTGGTTTAATAAAGGTCGTATAAGTATGTATACCGTGGTTTGTGTGCTTACCAAGTCTGGTGGTCTGGCGCCTATTCCGAAATACCTCTTCAGTCGGGTACCCCAGGTTCCTAGGAGATCCAGGCACGTGTGTTGTGCTCGGAGCGTGTCCCAGTACGTGTGTACCGTAGAGGTCTGAGTCGTCTTCCTGGACACCCTCACTCCAGAGTTTGAGTTGTATGTCCAGCTGAGGGAAAGATGACTGAGGGCAGTGACTTGTGTTTGTGGGTGTGCAGTCGCTTGTAGCGCGTTCGTGGTTGGGGGGATAGACACCGGTAGTCGACACTGGTCCCCAACTAGTCCTGTGTTCCAATGCCTCACTTTAGAGAGCTCGGGTCAGAGTCTCTAAAGGTGCCAAGCATGGACCTGCAGCTGTGTGGTCTGCAGGTATGGTGTTAGTTGGACTCCACTGTTCTTGGCTTGTTGTAGTGGAGCGGCAGTTGGACCTTCCGTTCGTGACTGCGAGACTAAGAGGTAGTTCTTGTGCTTTGTTGTCTGGGTTGGATACTGGCGTCATAAACCAGTAGTCCATTTACGTGTGGTGGTGTCGTTTCCGTACTGACTCGTGTTTGGCCACTGGTTGTGGTTTGTGTGTGATCCGCTGGTTAAGATTGTAATTGTTGTGGTGTGCCCTGAAGGTGGCACGGTTTTGTGGTTTAGTGTTGTACCTCATGGTAGCAAGTACATGTACCCCTCGAAGGTAGTGTTGTGATGTGGTACGTGAGTCTCATCCTTAGTAGATGTGGAGGTGTGACTGTGCGTACTGTGGAGATCTTACGGTGTGATTCTCCACGTGCTGTGTGTTTCTAGTTATGGTTTGGTATGCGGGTATTGGCTGGTTGTCGCCAATCCCGATACTCTGTGCGTGTGGTTTGCCAGTGAAACTATGGCCTAGGCAGTGGTTTTCTGGTGAGGCTTATGGTCGAGGTGGTTCAGTTGTAGGGTGGACTAGTGGTGTTAAGCTAGTCCTGTGTTTCCCTTTATTTTCCGAGGACCGGGTTTAGCCGGTGTGCTTGTGATTAGTTGTCATTTAACATGCTTGTGTGTGCATGTTATGCTTCGGCTACCGATGTTGCCAGTGAGACCCTTTGGGGTTGAGGTCTCTTTATGTTGTTGTGATTTCGTTGTAGAAGGTCCCTACTGAGACGGTGACTTGTTGAGGCTCACTCTCTTACAGTGTGTTTCAGGTGTGGGCCGACTTTGGCAGGAGTTGGCCGATATTGGCATGGTTTACACAGGAGTAGTGCAGACTTGTACCACCAGTAGTAGAATAGTGAGTCGTCTGAGCTTGTGCTCCCTTGGGGTATGCCCCAGGTAGTTGTACTCTTTAATTGGACATGTAATATTATAATGAGACTTTTTGTACATTGTTGTTTACAGTTATAAGCACTTGTACTTTCCTGTGACTTATACTGTACTTGTGGTCTTTTATATTCGTACTGGACATGTGTTAGCGATATCCCTTGTGAGACTTCGGTCGATTCGCGGGAGACGGATCTAGTTATAGACCCTTATTGGGTACAAATATCCAGGACCGTTACACTTTTTTTGTGGAGGAATCCTGTGTAGAGTTTTCTATTTCAATTTTCTTGTTTTTAACAGAAACATGATTCTTCTTCAAGGCAACATTTTTCTTGTAGTTCTCATTTTGTCTTTGAACATTTTTCTGAACAAGAACTTTCACTGGTTTTCATTAAAGATATTAGGGTTCTTGTTCGCAGTAGCTTTAACAATTATTATTTTGGTTTTCTTTTCATTTTCCTTCTTTTTTACAGAATTAAGATTTTTAATTGCAGCATTCTTGAATTCAATCTGCAGCTTTTGTCTTTCAGCTTTAATGCAACAACTTCTGTTTCTGGAATTTGAAGCTTGTTTAGTATGGCATCCAAACCATTTTTCATCTTATCCTTTTCATTTTCAAATTGAGCAATTTGTTTTTTCAAATCATTAATTTTGTTACTTAAATTGCTACAGTCATTGTCCAAATGTTTGTCATGCAACATGCATTCAATCTTCTTTTTTAGATGATGATTTTCTTCAACAAGTTGTCTGCATTTCTCATTTATCTGATGATCATGAGCCATATTGGAATTCTGTTTGTTTAATTGATCATTGCCAAATTTAAAGTTTAGATTAAGATCAATCAATTTTTATTTTCATTTTCCAGATTAATGACTTTAGATCTCAATAGCTCATGGTTTTCCTTCAATCCATTCAATTTATTTTCACAAATTTCGACTTCATCTTTCAAATTCTCTTTCTCAGAATTTAACTTTTCAACTTCAATTTTCAAGTCTTCATTCTCTATTTTTCAGTTCTATATTCTCTTCATAGAAAGCTTGAACATTAACAATTTTCATCTCATTTATCTCTAATTTATCCTTCAGCTTCTTGTTTTGAGGTTTAATTTTTTTAAATTGTTTACACACATGTTCATAGCATTCCAACAAATCATCATAAGACAATTTCTCATTATCACTGTCAGAACATGAATTAAGAGAATTGCTGAAATTTACCGAACCATTCAAACTTTCCTTATCCATAAAACATATTTTCTCATCTTCAGAACTTGAGGAGGTATCTCCTTTTTCTTCACTCTGGTCTTCATCCAACCATGTTGCCAACATTGCCTTTGCCTTCTTCTTCCTGATGTCCATTTTGCTTTCTTGTGCATTCCCTCTTGAGCTTAGGGCACTCACCTTTCATATATCCTGACTGGTTGCACCTGTAACAAATAACACCTTCATTAGTCTTTTCATTTTTGCCAAAGTTATTATTTGAAGAAGAAGAATTCCTTTTGCTAGAACATTATTTTTTCTTTTCGTTGAATTTTGCTCTTCTTGATTTAAGAACTTTCTGAAATGTCTAGTCATGAGGGAAATCTCATCCTCATCAGATTCAGACTCTTCAGAACCAGATTTCCCTTGGATTTTCTCTTTGTGACTTGATGAAGCCTTAAGTGCTACTGGTTTAGCTTTAAGCATGTGTTCTTCAGTCCTTTTCAGATTTATTTCATATGTCATTAAAGATCTTATGAGTTCATCCAAAGATATTTTAGATTGATCCTTAGAGTCTTCAATTACAGTATCTTTGTGTGCCAAATGAAGATAAAGAGCGCAAAAGTTTTCTTACCAAATCAGCATTAGTGTACTCCTTACCTAGTGCCTTCAGTCCATTGACAATTATCATAAACCTAGGAAACATTTTAGAAATTGATTCAACAGTTTTCATCATAAACAGTTCATATTCAAAAACAAGTATGTTTGCTTTGGTTTCCCTAACTTGAGATGTTCCTTCATACATCAATTCAAGTTTATCCCACATTTTCTTAGCGGATTTGCACATGGATATTCTTAAATACTCCTTAGGGTGGACAACATACTGAATCATATTCATGGCACTATAGTTAAGAGTAGCTCTCCTAATTGTTATCTAGTCCAATTCTCTTCATTCTCATTATTTTCATAAGGACCCTTTTCTACTATCTTCTAGATTTCATAATTTTGAGCCCTTAGAAAAACTTACTTGCAATTTTTCTAGTAAGAGTAATCAGATCCATCAAAATTTGGTGGTCTATTGATAGAATGACCATCAGCTACAAAATCTCTAGAATCCATGGATCAAGGTAAGAAATAGTGAATGAGCAAGCAGACAATTCAAGCAATTAGATCGCACAAACCAAGTGAAATTTTAATAGTCAACCAATCACGCAATTCAAGAAAATTAGATGATGTTTTAAAAGATCAAACAGAAGCAATCAAATTAGATCAGAATCAGATGTTAACATGCTCTAATACCAATTGTAGGATTGAACATGTAGGATGAATAGATCTAGAAGGGGGGTTGAATAGATCTAACACCAATCATAGTGGAAGCTTGAGTAATTTAAAAAATTACTTCAAATTATAGATCCATGCAAATAGAAAACTTCAGTGATCTGATGTGTAGGTGTGTGTAGTTGCTGTGTGAAACAATTAGACAAACAGTGTGTGTGTGAATAACTAATGTGAGATCGAAGTCCTATGCATGCATCTAGCGCAAAAAAAATAGATCAAACCACTGCACAAGAGATTTTTAGATGGTTTGGAAATTACACCAGTGACTCTTACATCCACCCCTCACACAGTGAGGACACACTACTCAAAAATCTGAGTACAACACACACTTGAGCTCGATGGCTCAGACCACACACACACAAGAGCTCGACGGCGCAACACACACATGAGCATGATGGCTCAAACCACACTAGCTAGATCAAGTTCACAAGAAACTAGATCCTCTAGCACTGATCTGATTCACACAATTACATGCACACTGAAATTTGCAAAGAACACATGTACAGATCTCACGAGCACTCAAAAATAAATTAAAATGAACACTCTAATAGAAATGAGTAAAAAAGAGATGATTTGGATGTTTCTTGTTGAAGACGATCTGCAAGAAGCTTGAATTGAAGGCCCTTGAGAAGATCTGATAGAATTATTCTTCAATTTACGATACTCTATTTCAGATCTGATTTGCAGAGTAATTCAGATTTGAATTGATGCTCTAGAGTTCTTCCACAGATGCTGAGCTTTGTGCTTCTGCTCTTGCACTAGCTTCCTCTTCTACCTTCTTTCAGATCTGCTTCTTCTTCTCAGCTCTGCTGCTACTCCTTTGCACGACTGCTCTTTCTTCTTCATGATGCTCTGCTTCTCTTCTCCTTGATCTACTCCTCTTTCAGCACTCTAACACTCTCTCTATACTTTGCCTTGATTCCCACGTCCTCTGTGATAGATGGCTGCTCCAGATGAGACATGATCTTTTATAGCCTTGGTGCAGTCCATTTTACATGGGAAACAAGTGCACAGAAACTTGGAGTTCACCCAAGGTTGCCACGTGTCCAAAAGTCCTTCTCCTCATAGCCACTTAGGTGAAAGGGTATTTTGGTAATAATAGAGTCTTCAAAAAGTCTTCAGAGATAAATCACACCCTTTGGAAATCATACCCTTTACGTTTCTAAGTTTTCACGCAATGTGTGTCGACACAAGTTTTCATGTGTGTCGACGCAACTGACTAAATTTTAGTTCCAGCTTACTGGGAGGAAACTTGTGTCGACTTGATTAACAACTAGTGTCGATGCAACTATGACTTTGTTCTTCAGGAGCTTACTGGGCAGACTATGTGTGTCGACCTGACTTCCAATGTGTGTCGGCACAACGTTGACAAAATTGTGTAAACCTGTATGTATAAAGTGTGAACCAACAAAATATGTCATTATCATCAAAATTGAAATATGAGATATCAAAAATATGTTTTTAATCATTATTATAATATGTACAATATGTCATCATCAAAATCAAAGTATGAGTGTTTAGACATCATCCACAACCACATGATTTAGTCATCTCCAAATGAATACACAACTCAACATCCTTCCACAAATATGCAATATGACATCTGATTGTGTATAATATGTCATCATCAAAACACACAACTCAACAAATCTCATTTCCATTATCTTGAAACTTGAAAGATTTGTATATCTGCTCTCTCACTCACAGTCAGACATATAGTTTCGTACTTTGCATAATAGATGGTCTGCAGAAAATGCAGTGGTAGGTATAAGCAGCATGGTCTATCTATCAGAACTCACCTACCACATCTCACTTTCTGTCAAGACTCATGTTTTGAGGAGAAATTTTTTTGCATGACCCATACAGTGCATGTCTATCTTTAAATGCACTGTACATTCGTCTGAAATCCTTTCTGTTATATATATATATATATTCTGGTATTTCACCTACCTCCAAAAGAATGGAGGTATCTATGTTTTTCTCTTAACCATGCAGATACTCAACTACCTACAGAAGCATGCTAGCTATCTTTCAGTCATGGGCATGGAGCTTGCAGACATTTGTTGAAGCTGTCAAATGAAACCATGAAGCTATCTGCATAGCCTGAAGCCGTTGAGACTCAAGGGCTGAAGATCTAATGATGGACATCTTAGCTGTCTCAAGTCTCAAGACCCAACGTTTAGATTCAAACGGCTATTTTCTAACAACAACTTTCAAACGGGAAATTCCTGAAGCATATATATGAAGCTGAAGTTTTGAAAGAAAGTGACAAGAACACCAACAATACAAGAACAGACAGTGAGACATATGTGAATACTTACAGTTACACAAAGAGAGAACTCTCCACATACAGAAAAGAGAGAGGCGCACAAGATCTGAAGAGAGCCAGCAGATTCAGTCTTCGGCTTCTTGCTTTCTTGCTTTCAAGTGTTCTTGGGTGGCATTTATACTTCTAGATTCCCTCAGTCCACCATCCTTGAGTCAGAAAGAGTTAGAACTTTCAATCCCATTTTTAATCTATTTCTGACCATCTGTGTTTGCTCATCCTTCAGAGTAGACACATTGTGTTTATTTTTGTGTAAGAAACTAGTAGAGGGTTTGTTCCCTATAGTGCCCCTCGGTGAAGGGAAGACCTACGATTGTAGGTGGTTGTAATACCCCTCTGTGAAGAGAAGACCTGCTGGGGTGTGTACCAATGAGTTGCTTCTGAGCTCGTAAAAGAAGCACCTGGCTGAGATGAAACAATGGGTTGCCTTCTTACCCAGAAAGAGAAGAAGACTTGCTTGGGTGCAAGTTGGTTGTAATACCTCTCAGGTTGAGAGAAGGCCAATTGTTCTTGGCAGTTAGTGAAAATCCCAAGGGGTGCTTGGGGACTGGACGTACGACTCCTAATTGATAAAAAGGCCGAACCAAGATAAATCTCTGTGCACTTTGTGTGATTGATTCCGTCAAGTTTTTTACTTATTTCACACACACTACACTAAGTACTAACATTACTATCTAGTGTTATCTATTTTTAGATAAATTTTTAAAGTGCAAGAAGTTCTATTCACCCCTCTCTAAGACATCTAAAGTGCCATCTCGATCCAACATATTTGCCTATTGCGAGGTTTCCATAAATGGATTGAAAAGATACTCACATACACACATGAGCGATTCTCACGCGCGATACGCACATACACTCTTGCACGATAGGAAGCCCCCTTCTTAGTAGATTGGAACCTCCCTGTTAGACATTCTGTTCTAACAGACTAGCTATTTTTCTGGTAAGGCCTCAGTAAGTCTCCTTTGACCATATATTTTCCCATGGCTGATGAGCAGGTTGTACCATTAAAGTATCCAGAATTTAGTGTGCACGTCTCTCTCTTCTCTTTGACATTGTTGGTGATATATTGTCTTCTCATCTTAATTGTTGGCCCTCTTGATATGGCAACAAGTCTAACCTAGAGGGGGGGTTAATAAGAAATCTGAAAACTGAAACAAAAATCACTACGTGAAAATATTTGGTTAGTATAAATAAACGTGTGCAATGGAAGTTAAGAGCGCGAAAACAAGCACCCAAGGGACACAAAGATTTATCCTGGTTCGGCCCTTCAAAATGGAAGTCCTACATCCAGTCCCCAAGCAAACTCTTGGGATTTCACTAACCAACGAAGTAACCTTGGTCTTCCCTTAAACAAGGGGCATACAACACCCAGCACCCCAGCTGGTCTTCTTCTCTTTCCCAGGCAAGAAGGCAGCCCATTGTTTCACCTTAGCCAAGTGCTTCTTTTACGAGCTCAGAAGCAACTCACTGGTATACAACACATCAGGTCTTCCCTTCAAACAAGGAGAACACTAATACAAACCCCAGATGGTTACCACCAGGTGCAAGATGGTCTTCTCTTCTAATCAAGGGGAACACTTGCACAACAAGCATTCTTTTCTAACCAAAGAGGAACACTTCTGAACATAGAAGCTAAGACCTGAAGCCCCTAGATCAAGCTCAAGATACAAAATGAAATGCTTGATCTGAGGCTGAGCCTAAGAAATAAAGAATTTATAGTAAAATACTATTTTTAGGTTAAACCCCCCAATTCTCTCTCTCTCAAATACATAAAGACACACAGAGAGAGAATGAGGAAGAAGGAAGATGGCTTGAATGCTTCAGCTTCAATGGGCTCGAGCTCTCTTCCTTCCTTGCTTGAGTGTGTATGAAATTGGATGCTCATTGGATGTACACACCTTGAATGATCTTTAAGTTTTTCACTCCCTTCTATTCTTCAGTCATTGCTTCATCTCTATATAGAGCAGATGAAAAGGATCTATTGAAGAATAGCCATTGCTCTTCTCCTTCTCCTTATTCTTTTTCTTCTCTCTTTCTCTTGAGTCTAACTGTAACGACCCCCTTTATACCGATATGATTATACCAATCCACATCGATAAAAGCGTGCTGTCACAGTGGGACATGTATCCAACACAACACAGTAGGTAGAGATGTACATAAATAACAAAGGAAAGTACAACGAAAATGAAAGTAATTCTTATTCCATCATCATTACACACATTCCTCAGTCTATATAGTAGCAATGTAAATAGACAAAGTCCATAAATAAACAAGTCCATATCATAACATTGTTTCACATACTAGCAAAAGAAAAGTACAAGCTATATGGATAGCCCTCCAAAACTCAGCTACTCCTCCCACTCAGAGTTGCTCCTCGCTATCTCCTCCTCGATCTCAGAAATACCTGTCTCACCTGTGTGTTTAAGCAAGGATGAGTCTTCACAAAAGACTCATCAAGCAACTTATTGGTACATCCAAACACTTATCACATTCATTGTACATAAGTTTAACATATAGAACAATTTATCACATGATTCATGTCACATTAAGCAAGTACTAAATGAGCAATCTATAGCATGCTATGGACACATGGACTTAACTTAAATCATGGTATCAATCACAACTCATTCATGACACATTTCCAAGTATCTTGATCACAAAACTAAACACATGTCTACTAGTAACACTAGCATGATATCTATCACATTCAATATGCTTATATATCACATATTCTCACATTTTACTTGTTACTTTATTATAAAAGTAACTTAATCACATGGTTTCATATTATTTCACATTGGAACACATTAGCACATCACTTTCACATGTTCACTTGGCACATTCACACATAATTCACATCTTTACACATCTTTTTCCGTGACACATCCTAACCACCATAAAGAAGGACACATCACATACATAACACATACCCGTCACCTAGGCAAAACAGTGACGAATCTTGGTAACTACGCAGAACCGGGAGAAGCCCTCTCCACCCTAACCAGTAGTACTTGTCCACCTCCAGGATTTCATCCTAATGCCCACAGGATATCACATACACATTGAGCCTTCCCATAGGGACTTTTCTACAGTACGGCTCCACAACCTTCTATGGTAGCAGTGTCAATTTTGGCACATTAATCACTTAGTCACATTATTCACATTGATCACATGTTTAACGCAAATTTTCATGCACTTAATGACTCGTTTATATGCTCATGGTTAAAACACATACCCCAGGTTACAAAAAATGATCATGACTATCTAACAGTGTTAAAACATGCTTAATATAACCTAATCATGGTGCTAATCATAAGGAAACCTCACTTTTAATTAATTACGTTTAACATGATCATTAGTGGAGTATAATTGGAAATAGTAGTCACAGATGTAAGAACATGCTCAAATTTTAATCACAGATCCTATACATGGAATATGTTGGATGTCTATTTTTTTCAGAATTTTTACGATAGTACATATATTTTTAACATTTAACTTAGGTCTCAGGTAATTAACAAGATAATTTATTAAAACATGGTAAACAGAAAACATACTACTCTGTCTATCCTGAAACATGCACATAGTAACCCTAGGTTCATGGAAAAATACTATGACAATAATACACATCATACATATTTATCCTGGATTTAAATCTGTCATGACATGCTCATTTACTCATAACAGAAATTCTACAATTTACAAATATGGTCAGAAAAATGTTCAAAATTCATAACTCAATCTACTAAATGTATCTGACGAGGCAAAATTCTCCAACCCTATTCATACAGTCAAAATCTTTGAAAGATAACATCATATATATTAAAAACACTTTTCTACAAAATCTGAAGAACTTAATGGCAAGGGGCTTGACGTCAAGGGAGGTTAACGACATGTCTGATTGCCGTCAACATAGGAACTTAACGGCAAGGATGTTGCCATTAACTTCCTTTTTGTAGAAAGTGTAGTTCGAAAGTAAAAAGACAGAGAATTTTGGGGTCTAGGACATGAGACAAAAATCTACAAAAATTGTAAAACCCTAGATGATTGGCATAGGGATGAAACTCCTAAGTTACTTGCCTCTAAAAAACTCCTTGAAGATTGAATTTGGGTGATGAAGCCCTCCTCGGCCAAGCCAAAGAGGTAAACTTCACGGTTTGATTCGACCTCCAAGCCCTAGCAGACGATCCCTCAGTGTTAGGAGAGCTTCTCCACGTTCAGAAGAACCTCCCCATTGCAGTAGAACATTGGTGCAACCTTTGGTTCACCGGATCAACCTCCATAAACTCTCTCTTTTCCTCTCCCCGAAACCCAAAAAGCCCTAGCTGAGCCAAATCCTTTGTATGCTAAGATGACCTAGTTTTATAGGAGTTTGGTCTTAGGAAAGAGAGAATCCTAGCCGACGTGGGTTTCCTAATCTATCTCCTGGAGAAGTCGAGACGGTTTTAGATCAAGAATCCCAAACGCAACTGGAGATCTTAACGTCCAATTGATTGCTGTCTACATGAAGTAAACGTCAATCGATCTTGATGTCAAGATTTCTAAGTCAGATAGTAAATGGCACATATCTTGTCGTCAACCAGCTATTAACGTTAAGGGATGTTGACGTTAAGAAGAAATTTGGGTAGAAATTAAAAATATAACAGCAAGTCATAAAAGGCATAGAAAATTAGGGCCTTACACCCTCTCCCCCTAAAAGAAAACTTACTCCCCGAAGTTAGAGCAAAAGTACTAACTGAACAGATAGGGGTACTGCTTATTTATAGCCTCCTCGAGCTCCCATGTAGCCTCCTGTCGTAAGAAGTTCCTCCACACCACCTTCACGGAAGCTATAGCCTTGTTCCTGAGGTGTCGAACCTTACAATCTAAGATGGTCACTGGTCACTCCACGTATGACAAATCTGGCTGAAGTTCCACTGGCTCGTGGCTGATAACATGTGATGGATCTCGCACGTATCTTCTGAGCATAGACACGTGGAATACATGGTGCACACTTGCTAGCACTGGGGGTAAAGCTAGCTCATATACCACACTTCCCATCTGCCTAAGAATCTCAAACGGGCCAATGAACCTCAAACTCAGCTTGCCTTGCCTGCCAAACCTGACAACGCCTCGTGTAGGTGATACCTTGAGAAAAACATGCTCACCAATCTTAAACTCTAAGTCCTTTCTTCTATTGTCGGCATAGCCCTTCTACCTATCCTGTGCTGCAGTCAACCTCTGCCTGATGAGTTGGATCTTGTCGGATGCTTCTTGAACCAACTCAGGTCCAACCAGTTGCCTATCTCCAGTCTCCTCCCAACACAAGGGAGACCTACAGGGCCGACCGTACAAGGCCTCGAATGGAGCCATGCCTATACTCGCATGGAAACTGTTGTTGTAAGTAAACTCCACCAGAGGTAGGTGACGTTCCCAGTCACCATTCCAGTCAAGCACACACACTCTCAACATGTCCTCGAGTGTCTGAATCGTCCTCTCGGATTGACCGTCTATCTGAGGATGAAAAGCCATACTGAGCTTCAACTGAGAACCCATTGCTTCCTGGAGGCCCTGCCATAACCTCGATGTAAACCGCAGGTCTCTGTCTGAGATAATGGACTTCGGCACACCATGTAGTCTCACAATGCTGCCGACGTAAAGCCTCGCCAAGCTCTCCACAGACTACTTTTTCCTCATAGATAAGAAGTGAGCAGTCTTGGAGAAATGGTCCACGACCACCCATATCGAGTCATTGCCCTTAGCTGACCTGGGCAAACCCATCACAAAATCCATGGTGATCACTTTCCACTTTCACATAGGTATCTCCATCTTCTGCATAAGGCCTGATGGTCTTTGACGTTCGGCCTTAATCTGCTGACACACCAAACACTGAGATATGAACTCTGCCACATCCTTTTTCATGCCTGACCACCAAAAGGACTGCTTCAAGTCCTGGTACATCTTGGTGTTGCCTGAATGAATGGAGAACCGCGACCTGTGAGCTTCTGCAAGTACTTTCTCTCTAACCTCCACGATGTCTGGTACACACACTCTGTGCTGAAATCTGATAACAAAGTCCTCATCACGAGCAATACCTGCCTTGCCCACCATCTTCTGAAGTCTGGGATCTGCTCCCTACTGCTGTATTACCTCATCTAACACAGTGGATCAGATAGACAACTGTGCCATGAAAGCCTGACATAACTGTGGCTCTAACTAGGTCATAACGCACGCAGCATCCTCAAGCATCTTCCAATCTTGCTAAAGTAGAGACCTCTTCCTACTGAGAGCATCTGCCACGACATTCGCCTTCCCTGGATGGTACTAAAGCTCGAAGTCGTAGTCCTTAAGAAACTCGATCCACCTTCTCTGTCGTAGGTTCAACTCCTTCTGAGAGAATAGGTACCTCAAGCTCTTGTGGTCTGTGAACACCTCGAACCTGACACCATAAAGGTAGTGTCTTCAGATCTTTAATGCATGGACCACAGCTGCTAATTCCAAGTCATGGGTTGGATAGTTATGCTCATGCTCCTTTAGTTGACGAGAAGCATAGGCAACTACCTTACCATGCTGCATCAAAACACAACCAAGGCCTATCTATGAAGCATCCGAATAGATCGCAAAACCCTCGGCACCACTAGGCAATATCAACATGGGTGCAGATGTCAGCCTTGTCTTCAGCTTCTAGAAACTACTCTCACAATCCTCGGACCACACATATTTAACCCCTTTTCTGGTTAACTTGGTTAAAGGTGATGCTATGGAGGAAAAACCTTCTATGAATCGCCTGTAATAACCTACTAAACCAAGAAAGCTCCTGATCTCATATGGTGTCCTCGGAGTCTCCCATTCTAATACTGCCTTCACCTACGCCGGATCAACAGCAACTCCAGCGCCTGAGATGACATGCCCAAGGAAATGAACCTCGCGCATCCAGAAGTCGCACTTGCTGAACTTGGCATATAGCTTGTGCTCTTGGAGAACTTCTAGAACTGTCCTTAGGTGCTCGCGGTGTGTAGCCTCATCAGAGGAGTGGACTAGCACATTGTCTATGAACACCACAACAAAAATGTCCAAGTATGGCCTGAACACCCTGTTCATGAGATCCATGAACGCTGCAGGGGCGTTAGTTAGACCAAATGGAAGCACAAGGAACTCGTAGTGTCCATAACGGGTTCTGAATGCAGTCTTGGAAGCATCCTCCTCCTTTATCCTCAACTAATCGTAGCCTGATTGCAGGTCGATCTTGGAGAATACAGATGCATTCTGGAACTGATCAAACAAATCATCAATGTGTGGAAATGGATACTTATTCTTCACTATCACCTGGTTGAGCTTCCTGTAGTCTATGCACAGCATGAGAGAACCATCTATCTTCTTCACGAATAGTACAGGTGCGCCCCATGGTGACACACTAGGGCGAATAAACCCCTTATCGAGCAACTCCTGCAACTACTTCCTCAGCTAAGCTAACTCTGCAGGTGCCATTCGGTAGGGAGCCTTAGAGATAGGTCAGGTGCCTGGAAGCAACATGATAGTAAACTCTATCTTCCTTGTTGGTAGCAATCCAGAGAAATTGTAACGTCGCGCATTTTTCGGATCTTTGTGGATCCTTGCTTAGCGGGTTTGGTGGCCAGTGTGTGGCCCATTAGCCTGTGTTTCAGGTGTTTTTGTAGGTTGTGAGGCTTTGTGGGCCGGTAGATTGGGCCCAAAGTACTCACATGTTTTCTGCATGTGAATGCGACAAGGGTCTGCGTCGCGTTCTGAACGCGACGGCCCTAGTGGTCGCGTTCCTGTTGCTGCTGTTTTGGGTTGTCATCTGCATGCGCAGCACATGTCGCACGCTGGGGCGGCATGCTAACGTCGACCTTGTGAAGGCGACGCCCTACTACGTCGCGTTCAGGTCGCGACGGAGTGACACGTTGCGTTCTTAACCGTTGTGCGTTTTTAAGCAAGTTTGGCCAAACAGAGCTGCAGTGCGCTCTGCTCGGCCAGGGGAGCTTGCTGTGGGGTTTTGCTGGGCAATTCGAGGGCTTGGCGGTGCTTTTGGCGTGTTCTCTCTGCGAGAATGTTGCGTGGAGTGGGGGAAACGCCGAGTGATTACCGGTTTTCGCATTCTTCAGGAAGGTAGGGAGATTCCACCATGTTTTGTTGTGTGGATCACGTGTGGTGCATATTTAGCTTGTTTAATGCTTTATAAACAGTAGATACCATGTTTAGGCAATGAAATGAGCATGAAAATTAGGCTAGATTATCGTTTAGGGTGGTTTGCATGAAAGTTCCAGAGAAGGGTTTCTGGATTAGGGTTTTTGCCTGTGAAGGCGACGGCCTAGGGTGTCGAGTTCTGAACGCGATGGCCTAGGGTGTCGCGTTCTGAACGCGACAGCCCGACCCGTCGCGTTCAGCTTTTGAACGCGACATGTCGAAGGGCCTCGTTCTGATGGCGACCAAGGACCCTGTCTCGTTAACAGGTCTGAGAGGCTTTATGTTGTGCATGTTGGCATAATTATCCGATTATCGTGGTTTGTTGTGCATGGGCGGTGCATGGGCACATGTAGCGCTTAAGGAGCGTGTCATTTACATAGTGAACATGGTATTTGTGTAGTTTGAGTGTGAGCAGGGCTCTGACTCTATAGTGGTATAACTTCTATAATTAGTTTGTGATGGTTGGGCAGTGAGGTTCCGGTGTGAACCTAGCCGTGGTTCCTTAATGTCTTTTATAAGTTATTTAGGGTGGTTTAATTAGTATAAGGTGAGTGCGGTTATTGGTTGCTGTGTATTGGGTTTAAGGTGGCAATGGAGGTCATGATATGACCAATGACAGGCCTGGCTACTATAGTTTAACGTGGTTCGTGAATGTGTCTGTGTAGGTTAGCCTGTGGGTCACAGGATGATCAGGATGAGCTATTCGTCACATTTGTATCATGGTTTGTAATAAAGATAATATGTGTAAGTATCGTGGTTTGTGTGTTTCCGAGTGTGGTGGTCCGATGCCTATTCCGGAATACCTCTCTAGTCAGGTACCCCAGGTTCTGTTTGAGCCAGGCACGTGTGTTTGTTGTGCTCGGGGTTTGTCCCGGTACTGTGTGTACCATCGAGGTCTGTGTCGTCTGTCCTGGACACCCTCACTCCTGTGTTTGAGTTGTATGTCTGGCTGATGGAAAGACGACATAGGGCAGCGACTTGTGTTTGTGGGTGTGCGGTCGCTTGTAGCACGCTCGTGGTTGGGGGTACGGACACTAGTAGATGTATTGGTCCCCATCTAGTCCTGTTTCCAGTGCTTCACTCTAGGAAGCTCGGGCCAGAGTCCTTAAAGGTGCCAGGCATGGGCCTGCAATTGTGTGGTATACAGGTTGTGGTGTTGGTTGGTCTCAACTTTTCTTGGATTTACTGCGGTTGTGGAGCGGCAGTTGGACCTTTTGTCTTTGACTGCGAGACTGAGAGGTAGTTCTTGTGTTGTTCGGGTTTGATACTGGCGTCATGAACCAGTAGTCCGTTCCCGTGTGGTGGCATCGTTCCTTCTGACTCGAACTTTACTTGTGGTTTAGGCTTGTGAGTGTTGACTAACTGTTGTGGTTTGACTGGTTGTGGTGTGCCCTGGTGGTGGCACAGTTGTGTTTGTGGTTCTGTGGTGGTACCTCGTAGAGGTAGGTACTTGTATTGTGGGTATCCGTTTCTCGTGGTACGCTGAGTACTAGCCTTTTCAGGTGGTGTGGTGGAGCTGTGCTCCGTGGAGGTCGTGTTGTAGGACCTTCCATTTGCTGTAATGTACCCTTGTAAGGGTAGCTTTCCGTTGTATTGTGATTTTGGGGTATGGTGGATTAGCTTCTGGTTAGCAGTCCTGTTACCCTTGCGTTTGAGATTTCAATGTTGGTACCTAGTGATAGTAGGTACCTGTACCCCTTAGGGGTTGGCTTTGTGTTGTGGTACTTTGTGTACCAACCTTTCAAGTGTTGCGATGAACTAATGTTTTTGTGGAGGTCATGAGGTGTGACCTTCCACACATGCTGTGTACCCTGTTTAAGGTACGTTTCCAATTATGGTTCTAATGTGTGCTGGACTTGGCATGTTGATGCCAGTTTGGTTACCCTGCATGGGTAGTTTGGTTTGCCTGTGAGACTTGGAGCCTAGACAGTGGTCCGCCAGTGAGGCTTGAGGTTGAGGTACTCCCAGTGGTTGGGCGGACTAGTAGTGTTGCGCTAGTCCTGTTGTTACCTCTTACTTTCTAAGGTTTACGTTAATTGATATGTTTATGTTAATTGTTGATTAACCATGGTTTAAGTAAGTAGGATGTGGTTTGGCTATTTGTGTGGCCAATGAGACCCTTTGAGGTTGAGGTCTCTTCTGTTTAGTTGTTGAGGTTTTTAGGTAGTTCCCTACTGAGCCTGTGACTTGTTGAGGCTCACTCCCCTACAGTTCCTTTTAGGACTTGCCGTGCGTTTGGCTTGCAGTGGCGTTGTGGCAGACTGGTACCACCATCAGTAGTGTTAGTTGTGTTGTGTAAGCTTGTGCTCCCTCGGGGTATGCCCCAGGTAGTTGTACTTTTTAATTGGACATGTAATAATGTATTGGGACAGTTGTAAATTGTTATATGCAGTCATGAGCACATGTACTTTCTTGTGTCTTATACTGTTGTGGTTGTCTTTTATATTCTCACTGGACATGTGTACGAGCTATTCCTTGCGAGACTTTGGTCCGATCGCGGGAGGCGAACTTGGGCATAAATATCCAGGGCCGTCACAGTTGGTATCAGAGCAATGGTCTAGTTAGAATATGAAAAGACATTGAGAGTACAATATCTCAATACATGATTTACTATCCGCTGTTGGTAGTAAGCCTGCGGTTTTGTGTTGGTTAAAGTGGTATTTACCTGAATTTTGTTCTATAAAACATATTTATGTGTTGAGAATTTGGCAGCCGTTAGCAGTTGTTAAAAGTTGATGTGATTAGAGGTGGTATAATCTGTGTGATTATACCAGTGTGCTAGTTTGTAATAGAAAGGTATGGTTGTTAAAGATTTACAGTTAAAAGAATTGAGGAGATTAATAAGTTTAGATATGGAATTCAATAAGTGAGTTATAGTGAGATACAAAGTTAGCAGAGATAGGTATATGATAATGAGGTGATGAGGAACAGATCAGTATGTGTCAGAAATGATTAAATGTGCAAATTATAGTTGAGAACCGCAGTAGAGGTATTCTGGCATTAGAGATCTGAGTCAGATGATATCAAGAAACAGTATGAATGATAATGTGATTAGTGTTATGAAGAGCTTGGCATGATTAAGTAAGGCAGATCAGCTTTAAAAGAGGTACTGGTACATAGAAGAGTAGTGATTTATGGTAGATAGATTAAGTGTGCCTGAGATTAGAAATTTGAGAAAGAGATTTGAGAAAGGTGTTGTTATGAATAATGATGGTAATAGGAAGTTTGATATGAGGATTCGTATAAATATGTACAGAAAGGATTAGTTGAATAAAGAGAGAGAG
The DNA here is from genome assembly GCA_014218235.1 of Colocasia esculenta. Lineage (NCBI taxonomy): Eukaryota > Viridiplantae > Streptophyta > Magnoliopsida > Alismatales > Araceae > Colocasia > Colocasia esculenta. Next base: position 92,278,346 of record CM024760.1, read on the forward strand.
AAAAGAAGAATCAGTGTGCAGTTAGATTTTCTAAGAATTGCACAAGAGAAATATTTAGTTGATGAATGGCAGATTATGAGAATTCTTCAGAATGAGTTATTAAAGATTGCTGTGCTAAAGATAAGCTCAGTGAAAGTTAGTAACTATGAGCAGTTTGAAGAAGATTAAAAATTAATGTTAAGTATATTGGAATGAGTTTAAGTCAAATGAAATGGAATGGAAAGAGGCGTATTAATGGAGAAGCAGTTAAAGAATATTGAGTTGAGAGAAACAGTAAGACAGATTGTGATACTTATGATATTTGAGAAAAGTGCATTTAATGGAATAAGGGAAGCAGACAGAGCAAGTTGTTATATTTAAAGAGATTGGTATTCAAATTTGAGTTTCTGCAGTATTTTAAAGAAAGATGACTAGATACCAGAAAGATTTATAGTATGAATGATATAGTAAGATTTGTCAGACAACAGAATGAATAAGAGAAATATTTTACAGAAAAGATGTTATAATTAAAATGATTGGCAGTTTAGATAAAGAAGAGATATGGATTAGAGAAAGGAAGAATGTAGTAATGATAGAATGAATAAGATCAGATGAATTAGGAAGTTTTCAGCCAGAATTTGCATACCGGTGCAAAAAAAAAAAAAGAAGTGATTCAATGGAGCAGAAATGGACTGTTATTAAGATATTCCAAAGTTTGATGCAGGAGCAGGAGCAGACCAATTAAAGAATATTTGGAAAGGTTATGCAACAAAATTATGAGATTAGTCAGAAAATGTCAGTAAAGTAAGAAAGGTATATAAAGAGCACCACATGTCAATAGCAGTTTAGTAGATCAGAAATTGTAGTAATTTCTTCAGTACAAATTAATTGAATAAGATGATTTGAAAAGTAGTTAAAGTTAGAAATGAATTCAGTTGAAGTTAGAAGAAAGTAATTGAAAGCAATAATGAGAACAGAAATTGTGAAATATTTTGCAAAGTGTCCAGTGTGATCAGAGTAGCGCAACAGAAGCAAGGAAGATTTAATATTCACATATTGTTCAAGGTTTGCTTGGATAAGGAGAAAGTGTAAAGTTTTGTGCAGTGGAATAAAGGAATAGAGGTTATTGTGGTTTTTAATCAGAGATGACTTAAAGCGGTATGAGTAGAATAATATGAAAAGGCAGGAAATTCAAAGATGGTGATTGGTTTTCTTTGAAAAGTTGGCAGTTGCGAATGTAAATGCAAATGAAGCAGGATAACAGCAAGTAGTGATAAATAGAAAAAGAAAATGGCACCGAAAAATCCAAGAATTTAGAAAGATTATGGCATGGTAAAGTATTACAGTGTAGGATATTCAAGAAAGCTGAAGCGGTCCTGAAAGAAATATTGCAAACACAACCGAAAAAAATGTGGAAGCAGGTTGAGTCCAAAGAGATAAAGTGCCAACATCAAGGTAGAATTGCTTATAACTGAAAGGTAAAGAAAGAGCAGAATGTAATAATCGGGCAGTGCAGCTATGAGATGGATTAAAGAAAAGGGAAAGCAGAGCAAGTACAGAAATGAATAGATTGAATTAGTTTTTCAGTCAGTGCAAGATGGTATGAAAAGGCAAGTACAGTAGAAGAGTATCCTACTTGTTCTGTGCACGACATTGTTTCTTTTTAGGTGATAATCCGATTTATCATGATTTGTGTTGAATGTCGAGGACGACATTCCTTTTAGGTGATAATAATGTAAGGTCGCGCATTTTTCGGATCTTCGTGGATCCTTGCTTAGCGGGTTTGGTGGCCAATGTGTGGCCCATTAGCCTGTGTTTCAGGTGTTTTCGTAGGTTGTGAGGCTTTGTGGGCTGGCAGATTGGGCCCAAAGTACTCACAGGTTTTCTGCATGTGAATGCGACAAGGGTCTGTGTCGCGTTCTGAACGCGACGGCCCTGGTGGTCGCATTCCTGTTGCCGCTGTTTTGGGTTGTCGTCTGCATGAGCACCGCGTGTCGCATGCTGGGGCGGCATGCTAACGTCGACCTTGTGAAGGCGACGCCCTACCCCGTCGCGTTCAGGTCGCGACGGAGTGATACGTCGCGTTCTTAACCGCTGTGCATTTTTAAGCAAGTTTGGCCAAACAGAACTTCAGTGCGCTCTGCTCGGCCACGAGAGCTTGCTGTGGCATTTTGCTGGGCGATTTGACGGCTTGGCGGTGCTTTTGGCATGTTCTCACCGCGAGAACGTTGCGTGGAGTGGGGGAAACACTGAGTGATTACCGGTTTTCGCATTCTTCGGAAAGGTAGGGAGATTCCACCATGTTTTATTGTGTGGATCGTGTGTGGTGCATATTTAGCTTGTTTAATGCTTTATAAACAGTAGATACCATGTTTAGGCAATGAAATGAGCATGAAAATCGGGATAGATTATCGTTTAGGGTGGTTTGCATGAAAGTTTCGGAGAAGGGTTTCCGGATTAGGGTTTTCACATGTAAAGGCGACGGCCCAGGGTGTCGCGTTCTGAATGCGACAGCCCGACCCGTCGCTGTAGACACCCAGTTCTGGCTAATGGGTTGAACCACATTTCTTGTTATAATTGGTCACTCACCTTGAGCCCGTCATTAGCCTTGTTTTGAGCCCATTAAACCATTAAATTGCCTTGAAATCCCGCACATTATCACTTTGAGAGAGTCCTTGGAGCATAATAACTCTTATCTTTCATATGATTAACTGATAATTCATAATTATTCGGTTTTATAGTCGCGACACATCGTGGCGCTGCGTCTCTAGTTGCGACGGTGTAGGCTGCCGCGACAGCCCATGCATTATCCATGCACGTGGGCAATTCTATCGCGTCGCCCCGCCCCGTCGCGTTTCTAGTCGCGGCCCTACGATACGCCGCGACAGTAACCGAGCCCTCTGGCCTCCATAACTACCTTCTAATTATCCTCCCATGGATTTAACTTAATCCCTAGGGATTATCTCAACCCCTTGGGATGAGATTTCGGCCCTAGGGACTCTCCTTGAGGATCCTAAGGACTCTCCATGCGGTTTTTATTGGCCTTTATCTCCCATTTTTGATTTTTGACTATTTTAGGATATAATCTCATATTTTCTCACTCATGAGCTCTATATAATCAAGGCCCCTCCTAAAGGACGGGAAAGCCTCATTTTTGATCCCGAAGGGCTGTCGAAATCTCCTCTCACCAACACTTAGCCTCGCAGTCGTCCATTTCCACCATACTTCTTCACATTCCACTCCACAAAGCTTCCTCATCTCATCATCAATGGAGCATGGGACGTGAAGAGGGTGACTCCAGCATCCTCCGGAAGCCATTGCACACCATCTGGGACTACGTTCATGCTAGGGAGTCGCCCTAATGGGGCTCACCTTCTTCCCTCTCTTTCTCCTTCATTTCTACATGCATTTTTATGTTATTCTTAGATAGAGCACACTCAATACTTTCCCACATTTTCTACACACCCACAGGGGTTTAAAAAACACCCCAGGTGCGTTCCTACCATGATCCCCCATTTTTCTTTCATTTTTAGAATAGATACTATGCTTAACATGTTCTAATAGGGCTTTTTCTTGTTTCTTCTTTTTGGGCAGGCATCCAAGTGAGATCCACTAGAAGCTCTTCCTCTTTGGCCGGATGAAGAGGAGGAAGAAGGTCCCATCCACCATCTCCTGCAAGATAGAGAACGCGATGGAGGAGAGCGACCCGACAAGAAACGCGTCCGTTGAGACTGACGCGATCTCAGCGCCGTCGCGGCGTTCATGACGGCCGCGACATCAGGTACTCCTCAGTTCTCTCTTTCATTTTCCTAGAGTAGTTAGCCATCATCGTTTTCTTGTTTAGGCAACTTTCTAGGTGGCGATCACAATCCATATTTCCACACTACTAGTTTTAGTACATGTTTGTGTATCGAGTTGAAGTACAATCCTTGTGATTACAGTCGCGTTCAGCTTTTGAACGCGACATGTCGAAGGGCCGCGTTCTGATGGCGACCAAGGACCCTGTCACGTTAACAGGTCCGAGAGGCTTTATGTTGTGCATGTTGGCATAATTATCCGATTATCGTGGTTTGTTGTGCATGGGCGGTGCATGGGCACATGTAGAGCTTAAGGAGCGTGTCATTTACATAGTGAACATGGTATTTGTGTAGTTTGAGTGTAAGCAGGGCTCTGACTCTATAGTGGTATAACTTCTATAATTAGTTTGAGATGGTTGGGCAGTGAGGTTCCGGTGTGAACCTAGACGTGGTTCCTTAATGTCTTTTATAAGTTATTTAGGGTGGTTTAATTAGTATAAGGTGAGTGCAGTTATTGGTTGCTATGTATTAGGTTTAAGGTGGCACTGGAGGTCATGATATGACCAATGATAGGCCTGGTTACTATAGTTTAACGTGGTTCGTGAATGTGTCTGTGTAGGTTAGCCTGTGGGTCACAGGATGACCAGGACGAGCTATTCGTCACATTTGCATCTGGTTTGTAATAAAGATAATATGTGTAAGTATCGTGGTTTGTGCATTGCCGAGTGTGGTGGTCCGGCGCCTATTCCGGAATACCTCTTTAGTCAGGTACCCCAGGTTCTGTGTGAGCCAGGCACGTGTGTTTGTTGTGCTCAGGTTTTGTTCTGGTACTGTGTGTACTGTCGACGTATGTGTCGTCTGTCCTGGACACCCTCACTCCTGTGTTTGAGTTGTACGTCTGGCTAAGGGAAAGACGACAGAGGGCATCGACTTGTGTTTATGGGTGTGCGGTCGCTTGTAGCGCGCTCTTGGTTGGGGGTACGGACACCAGTAGACGTACTGGTCCCCAGCTAGTCCTGTTTCCAGTGCCTCACTCTAGGGAGCTCGGGCTAGAGTCCTTAAAGGTGCTAGGCATGGGCCTGCAGTTGTGTGGTCTGCAAGTTGTGGTGTTGGTTGGTCTCCACTGTTCTTGCCTTTACTGCGGTTGTGGAGCGGCAGTTGGACCTTTCGTCCTTGACTGCGAGACTGAGAGGTAGTTCTTGTGTTGTGTTGTTCGTGTTTGATACTGGCATCATGAACCAGTAGTCCTTTCCTGTGTGGTGGCGTCATTCCTTCCGACTCGAACTTTATTTGTGGTTTAGGCTTGTGAGTGTTGACTCACCGTTGTGGTTTGACTGGTTGTGGTGTGCCCTGGTGGTGGCACAATTGTGTTTGTGGTTCTATGGTGGTACCTCGTGGAGGTAGATACTTGTACCCTTTGTGGGTATCCGTTTCTCGTGGTACGCTGAGTACTAGCCTTTTCAGGTGGTGTGGTGGAGCTGTACTCCATGGAGGTCGTGTTTTTGGACCTTCCATTTGCTGTAATGTACCCTTGTAAGGGTAGCTTTCCGTTGTATTGTGATTTTGGGGTATGGAAGACTAGCTTCTGGTTAGCAGTCCTGTTACCCTTGCGTTTGAGGTTTCAGTGTTGGTACCTAGTGATAGTAGGTACCTGTCCCCCTTGGGGGTTGGCTTTGTGTTGTGGTACGTTGTGTACCAACCTTTCAAGTGTTGCGATGAACTGATGTTTTTGTGGAGGTCGTGAGGTGTGACCTTCCACACATGCTGTGTACCCTGTTTGAGGTACGTTTCCAATTATGGTTCTAATGTGTGCTAGAATTGGCATGTTGATGCCAGTTCGGTTACCCTCCGTGGGTAGTTTACCTGTGAGGCTTGTAGCCGAGGCAATGGTTTGCCTGTGAGACTTGGAGCCTGGACAGTGGTTCGCCAGTGAGGCTTGAAGTTGAGGTACTCCCAGTGGTTGGGTAGACTAGTAGTGTTGCGCTAGTCCTGTTGTTACCTCTTACTTTCTGAGCTTTACGTTAATTGATATGTTTATGTTAATTGTTGATTAACCATGGTTTTAGTAAGTAGGATGTGGTTTGGCTATTTGTGTGGCCAGTGAGACCCTTTGAGGTTGAGGTCTCTTCTGTTTAGTTGTTGAGGTTTTTGGGTAGTTCCCTTCTGAGCCTGTGACTTGTTGTGGCTCACTCCCCTACAGTTCCTTTCAGGGCTTGCCCTGTGTTTGGCTTGCAGCGGCGTTGTGGCAGACTTTACCACCAGCAGTAGTGTTAGTTGTGTTGTGTGAGCTTGTGCTCCCTCGGGGTATGCCCCAGGTAGTTGTACTTTTTAATTGGACATGTAATAATGTATTGGGATAGTTGTAAATTGTTATATGCAGTCATGAGCACATGTACTTTCTTGTGTCTTATACTGTTGTGGTTGTCTTTTATATTATTACTGGACACGTGTACGAGCTATCCCTTGTGAGACTTCTGTCGGATCGCTGGATATGGAGCCTTAATGGGCATAAATATCTAGGGCCGTCACAGAAATCATCAGGGAACACATTTGGGAATTCCTGCACCACCTCGATCTCCCCAAGGGTAAGTGACTGATCGGCCTTAGGAACTAAGACCACACTGGCAAGGAAAGCGTCACAACCCTTGTTCACTATTTTCATAGCCTTCATGGCGGAGATGACGAACCTTCCCGCTAAATTCCTAGGCAAAGGATGTGAGAACTCATCCTCTCCAGGAATATGGAAAGTAATTCTCTTCCTCTTGTAATTGACCAAGGCATAGTTCTTCTCAAGCCAATCCAGACCAAGTATAGCATCATAGTCTTTCATCTTGAGTAAGTAGAAGCAACCAAACAAACCTCGGTCTTCAATGCACACAGGTAAAGATAGGATGCACTTCCTAGTCGCTACAGTAGATGCTGGTGTGTGCACAGAAAGGGGAACCTCTAAATCCTTTGCCACAACTCCAGACTCTGTCGCTAACTGCTTAGCAAACCACTAGAAAACAAATGAGTGTGTAGCACCCGTATCAAACAATACTCGAGCCTACACACCCATAACTAAAATAGTACCTTCTGTGACGTTCTCAGCCTACTCAACATCCTCATGTGCAAGTGCATACACTCGGGCTTGGGCCCGAGGTCTTCTTGGCTTCCCGGTCACGGGTGCTGCTGCCGCTACCGCTGCTGGGGCTGGCGCTCCTCTCTGTGCAAACTGCTAAAGTCTGGGGCAGTCTCTGATCTGGTGCTCTATGCTGCTGCACTTCAGGCATTTCCATGCTAGCTTCCAACACTCTGATCCACCACGTGTCCTTCCACAATGAGGACACTCCTTCTTATCGCTGGGCCTGAAGCTGGTAGTCTGCGGTATAGCCACTGACTTGCTCGGAACTGTTGTACACTTTGGCTACTGGTACACAACTACTTTCTTCCTGTCCTGCCTCTAGAATGGTGGTGCCGACCTCTTCTGGGTCGCCCTCTTCTCTTCCATGTATTGGTTCATCTTGCTCTCCTATCTACATGTTGCACTAAGAGCCTCGTCTAAGGTGTGATGATCAAAAGCTACCAGTCTCGACCTGAGTGATGGTCTGAGCCCCATCACGAACTTCTTAGCCTTCCTTCGCTCATATACAACAATGTGGGGAGCGTACTTGGAAAGCTCAACAAACCTGTGTTGCCCAGTTGACGAGCCTAGAGGGGGGGTGAATGGGTCTTTAAAAATTAATCTAGAAGATACCTGTAACTAAAAACATTCACACAAACGTTCTTCAAAGTAGGTTAGTGACAGTTAGTTGAAATAACAAACACACAAAGAAGACAATCACACAACACAAGGTTTATCTTGGTTCGGACCTCCTTTCCTTAGGAGTCCTACGTCCAGTCCCTGAGCAACAACTCAGGATTTCACTAACTAGGGTACAGTCCCCCTAAGGACGCTACAACACCCAGCTCAGCTGGTCTTCCTTCACACCCGAAGGGAACAACACCCTGGATACCACACCAGGTCTTCCTTCACAACCGAAGGGAACAACACCCTGGATACCACCAGGTCTTCCTTCACAACCGAAGGGAACAACACCCTGGATACCACCAGGTCTTCCTTTACAACCGAAGGGAACAACACAAAGAGAGTGAATGAAATTCAAGCCCCTAGATCAAGCTTTTGATAAGCAAGGATCTGAAGCAACTAGAACTGAGAGCAAAGAGATTTTAAACAAGGCACACTCTCAGAACTATACAGGCTCTCTCAAGATTTTCACAAACTAGTGGAGAGCAAAAGAGCAACAGCTAAGTGGAATGAAGGTTCTTGGCTCTAGACTTTCTTCAGAAGAATTTGAATGCTTGAATACGCGATGTATGTTCTTCTGTTCTTCTGACTTGAATTTATATCTTCAATTTGAAATGTAGACGTTGAAGTATCCGTTGTCTCTTTTTTGAGTAGTCGTTAGACTGAATGACATCTGGAGTCTTGGAAGCTTCCAGTCAATAGTCTTTTGATTACTTGAGCACGCAATGAGATAGATCTTTAGAAATATCCGTTGGTGTCTATTTGTTTAACGTTGTACTATGAAGCTGGTTCAGAGGTTTGCACAAATGTCAAACTCAAATAGCAGACAGCTAAGCTGTCTCTGATGTCAGTCAACGTTAGTAGTAATAGACATGGAAATAGTAATGCCAAATAGCTTAAGTCTAAAGGACGTTATCAGAGTAGGCACGATATGGTCTGCATGCATGCAGAGATATGTTCAGATCTCATAAATGCAAAAGCGTCAGAGAGATGTCTTCGTGGACTTTTACTAGTCAACGCTTTTAAGATGAATAAGACATCAAGATATGAAATCGATGACTATATGACTTATGAAATCGTTATGAGTCATAGCAAATCGTTATGTGACAGAAGATATATCATGAACACTTAATGAATCGTTGCACAAACCAAATTGTTGTGTTCCTGAAGAAATCGATGTGAAATACTTAACAAATCATTATACAACGCAAGTCGTTGTGAATTCTAAAGAAATTGTTATGAATACTTATCAAGTCTTTATGAACTCTAAAGAAATCGTTATGGTAACTTTTGAAGTCGTTACAATAAGCAAGTCGTTGCGAGTTCTAAAGAAGTCGTTACGGTAACTTATGAAATCGTTACACCAAGCAAGTCGTTGCGCTTTCTAAAGAAGTCGTTACGAGTTTCTAAAGAAATCGTTGTGACAACTTATAGAGTCGTTGCGACAGGCAAGTCGTTATGGGCTCTAAAGAAATCGTTACGGTAACTTATAAAGTCGTTGTGACGAGCAAGTCGTTACGGGCTCTAAAGAAATCGTTGCGACAACTTATAGAGTCGTTGCGACAGGCAAGTCGTTATGGGCTCTAAAGAAATCGTTACGGTAACTTATAGAGTCGTTGTGACATCGACTTGTTTGAAATAACATGACTTTTTAGTCTTATAGAGAAATCGTTGCGATCACTTATAGAATCGTTACGACATCGATTTGTTTGAAACAACATGACTTTTCAGCCAGAAAGGAAATTGTTATGATAATTCTATTGAAAACGATATGCTTATAAAGAAATCGTTATGGCCTTCAATAGAAGTCGATATGGACTTGAGAAATATCATGTTGAAAAGATTAAGGCTTCAGAAAAGTAAATCATACCTTTATTGGCTTGTTTGACCTTGGTATTTTTCCTGTGCTTAAGACTTATGAAATAATTATTAGATATAATTGATAAACTTTGATTTGGTTTTGTTAATCATCAAAATATATATGTAATTAATTAAAATTACATGGGACAGACTGGTCATCAATCTCCCCCTTTTTGGTGATGACAAAACTGAACAATAAGTAAAAATGCATATAGATGTTTCAGACATAAGTTTTTCTCCCCCTTTTTGTCATTAAGCAAAAAGACAATCTTCGACAAAGAAAGAAGAGAGAAAGAGAACAGGAGTATACAAAGAAGGGCATTTCATTAACTTTGTGGAGGTACTGGTAAATAGAAGGCAGAAGACAGAAGAGAGGCAAAATGGGAGATGGTTTCCCATGCCTGTGCTTCCTGCTCTTCAAAAAGGGTTTTGAAGACTCCAAAGGATACAGAGTAGGAGGGTCCCATGGTGGAAGCCATCCTTTTGAGATGAAGATCTAGGTGTTGATAGAGAAGGTCAGCATATGCATTCTTGTCCATGTTCATCTTGAGAAATCGACGAGTCCCAAAGCTGGCACAGGTGAGGAATTGGTCCATGGTGACAGGATAATGGTTGTGGTTATCTCCGAAAGCTTTGTGCATAGCCACATACACTTTGTATCTTTCCTCCCAGACCTTGAAGGGGTCATCAACAAGATGAATGGAGTTCATATCTAGGAAAGTAGCTGGAGAAATGGCTGGTTTGCCTTCTCTGGCGTGAACTTCATTGATTTCAAATAGTTGCTGAGCTGACAGGGGGTAGAACTTGGACCATTCAGAAGATGTCAGCCTTTCACATTCAGACAGAATAGGGGCTAGAACTTCAGCACTTACATGCCCCTGGTGATATTCCCTAAACAAGAATCTAGAAAAAGCAACCAGGCAGCCTTTCTGAACTTTAATTCTGCCCATTACTCTGGCAAAATGTTCAAAGATGATGGATCCTACAGAGGACTCCATAACTAGAAAGTGAATTTGAGGAAGGACTATCTCTTCAGGTACTTGGAGGGTAGCAAAATCTACCTGAACATCTGAAGTTTGAGAGATATCCGGAGTCAGAGCTGAAATGGCCCTTTTGAACTGACTGAGCTGAACCTCTGGAAGGCTATGAATATATCTGAAGTTGTTGAATAGCATGAGGTGCCTGATCATTTTGATTTCCTTTTGAATATAGGGTGCCCAAAGTTCCCTATGATAGATCCTGAACCACTCTGATAGGGTCAGGGAGTGGTCCCTTGGAGGGAATCTAGCAGATTTGGCAAGAATGAATTTCTTTAGGATATCCTTGTGACCTTTGCCCCACTGCTCTTCAGATTTGGAGTGGACAAGAGAGAATATTTTGGATTTTTCGGATTTGGAAAGAGAAGTGTAGGGTAGAATAGTGTGCAAATGATATGTGAGATCAAGAAATGGAAGGTTAATGATGGTTGCAAAAACAACCTTTGAGAGTATTCTCTATACAGTGAGGGATGTTTGTTGTCCACTGTGAGAGAAAACCACAAAGGTGGGTATTTGGGTTCAGAGGAGAGGGAGGAAGTAGAAGTAAGCTTCCTCTTCTTGGGGGCAGGACTAGAAGGGTCTTCCCTATGAACATGTTACCCAACCTTCAACACAGACCTAAGGATCCCTTCCTCAAACTCATCCTTTATTTGTTCCATAAAGGAGAGTTAAGTTGGGCTCTTTCAGGTATGATAGTGATGAAAGAGGGTGGAGGAGTAGGATGAAGAAAAGAGTGGGAAGTAGTAGGAAGGTCATCAATTGGTCCAAGGGAGGGACCAGAGGAGGAGGAGGATGCTCCAGCTGAGGATGCTGGAGGGGCCTCATGTATAGGAGAAGGAGAAGGAATGGAAGTAGAGGAGGCAGGAGATGAGGTGGACTGAAATGGTGTAGGAGAAGAAATTGGTCTAGATTGAGGCTTCTTGAATGTTTGAGGAGCAGGAGGTGCTGTAGCAGCTGAGGGTGGAGTTGGAGGAATAAGTGTGTGAGAGGGGAAGAGGGAGCTGGGGGCTTGGGTGCCAAGAACTCTTCTGCCTCTATCTGCACAGACTCACTCTCCAATGGCCCTGATGGCCCTGACCCTTGCTCAGATGGCCCTGTTGGCCCTTCAACCTGATCAGCTGGCCCTATTGGCTCTACCTCTTTTGGTGGTGCTGCTGCTTCTGGTGCTGCTTCTGGTGGTGCTGCTGCTTCTGGAGGAGGAGAAGCTTGAACTCCAACTGCCTTGATAATATCTGAGAGTGTAAGACCCTCGAATTTCTGTAGTATTTCTTTCGTATTTATGTGTGTATATTGTGCTTGTGTATGTATGTATGTACTTACGTAGGTATTAAAATAGTATAATTACGTGTACATGTGTTTATATTAAACGTAAATAAGGCATGTATTGCATGGTGATAGTATGAATATATACCATGTACATATTGCATGTATAGAAGCTTGGTATGCATGGTTTTCTGCATAATTAGGGTTCTGGCCGAAGGCCTTATTGGCGTCAACCCCTGGCCGCTGAGGTGGTGTCAGCGTCCAACCCTGGACGCCAACACTCACTCCGGCGTCCAGCGATCTGGACGTCAACATCTCTGGCCTGCATGCGCAGCAGAGCTGCTATCTTCTGAACAAGGTATGGTAGCCATTGGTGGATGTCCCCCAACGGCTCCAAAGTGTCAGATCGGCATGGTGAGTGGGTGAAGGCCTCCCCTACTTCCTGAACCCGAAATGGCCTCTCCCCACTACCCATTTTCACACTTGCAAGAGGAGAGAAGAGGAGAGAAAACCCTAGAGCTTCCTGTGAGAAAACCTGAGGTTTGGAGGCTTTGATCCGGCGATCCAAGGCTTCTTCGGGAGATCTACTTCGACAAGGAGGAAGACAACATAACCGGCTACACATCCCCGGCCCTGGATTTCAGAGGGGAGCATCGCAGAAGCCGGAGTGGAGGCATCTTGGAGGCTTCTTGGGACTGCCCAAGGAGAGCTTCTCCAACTAATTTGATCCCTTTAGGAGTTTTTCCAAAGGCAAGTAACCCTTTCACATTGTCCATGTATGTGTCTAGGAGGTTTTTATCATTTTTACAGATTTTCCTCGTGTCCTGGATCCCCTACATTCACCATTATTCAGAGCTCGGACTGTGTTTTTACACAGGTCCGAACTTGACGGCAAGACCCATTGACGTTGAGATCTTGAGTCAGCGGCCAACGATGTTGCCGCCAACTCTTGTAAACGTCCGTAGCATGCCATTTAATTCTTCTTGACAGAACAGTGAACTGTTCTGACCTATATCTTTAAATTTCCGGGTTTCTACGCATGAGGATATAATGTAAATTTTATATGTTATGTAAAATAGGTAATGTGATGTGTGTGGAATTTTCTGTATTTTTCTGTAGATGGCATAATTTATTAGAATGATTGAAAAGCATGTATAGGAAAGAGGTCATGCTTGGTTAATTTGTTTTTCCATGATTTCTAAGGAATTAAATGCTGTAGTATTTTATGAACCATGTATATATGTATCAGTCCATGCCCTGCAAATTTGGGAATTTTCCCACATCCATGTGAATTCTTATAATTCCTACAATGAGAAATAGAAAGCATGTGTAGACCTTGTGAAAATTCTAGTAAATCATATGTTGGGAAATAAATTCGGAAAAAAATTTTTGTGCTAACATGTATGTGTGGTTCATGACTGTGCATGATCAAATCTGAAATCCATGACATGTTCTATGTGGACTTAGTTTAAGAATGGCATGAAACTGAATGTTTTAATTTCTATAAATGCATGTGAACTCAGAAAAATGCGAAAATTTGTATGTGTGTTATTATACCCGAAAACAGCATGTGGTAAAATTTTCGGGAAAATTTGATAACAGTAGCCTACACTATGAGATTTTCATGTGAAAATGAGTATAAACACATGTATCATGATTAAGGTTAGACAAGGTGTGTTCCAATTAGTCCATGAGAACTACTAAATGCTTGAATTCTGTTATTAGTAGCATCATGCTAGGGGTGAATAGAACCATGTGCATAAACAAGAAAGTGTGAAAATCATATGTGAAACATGTGTTAAATCGGAATGTGTAATGTGTAAAATGTGCCGTGTGTGACACTGCTTCCATAGAGGGCTGTGGAACTGTATCATGAAAAGTCCCCATGAGAAGGTTCAATGTGTTAAGATATCCTAAAGGCATTAGGATGAAATCCTGGAGGTGGACAAGTACCACTGGTTAGGGTGGAGACGTGTTCTCCCGGTCTGCGCAGTGCCAAGAGTCATCACTGTATTGCCTAGGTGATGTGCTATGTGTTATGTGTATGTGATGTGTCCTTCTAGTGGTGGTTTGGACTATGTGTCACGGCAAATAAATTGTGAAATGTGTATATGTGAACATGTGTAAAATGTGTATATGTGAACATGTGTAAATTGTGTATATATGTGAGCATGCAACTGTGAAATGTGAAATCATGTGAACCATTTATGTTAGAATGTGAACATATGTACATGTGAAATGCTTGAAAAATGAACCATGTGAAATATGGGAATGTGTAACCTTGTGAAGTGAATGTGTTAGGATATGTTACGTAATTCATGCTATGATATTTCTAATCCCATATAATTGCTATCATGTTATAGTCAAATTGGAAGTGTAGTCTTCATGTGATTAAATGAGTAGAAAGCATGTGATAGAAGTGTTATTTGAAACATCTTAAATCATATACCATGTGTTTTGATTTTGTAGAAATACCATGATAGGTTGTTTCTCATAAATGTTCAAGCATGTTATATGTTGCCTTGCAAATTGAAATGGTAGACCCTACTATGATGTATGCATGAATGATGTGTATGGAGCTACTTGCTGAGTCCTTTAGACTCACTCCTTGCTTCGGCGTACAGGTGTAGTTGGTGACACACCTTTGGAGGAGACAGTGGAGAGCGACTCCGAGCGTGGAGATTAGCGGGTGGAGTTGACGTAGTGTCCTTTTTGGTTTCATAGTACGTGACTTGTAGCCTGTATTAGAGTTCATTATGTAATTGTGGACAAACTATGTATTAAATGTAGAACTTTAATTTTGTGGACAATGTAGCTTGGTTTAATTTCAGTTATGAAAGTTTAGTCTTTTATTTTGTTATATGGATCATGTATGATAATGTGGATGATGGAATGTGATGACAGTTAGTCCTTTACTTCCGCGACTCTGTATCTATATTGTGTATATCTCAATCATGTGATAGTGTTGGGTAAATGTCCCACTGTGATAACCTTTACTATACCGACGTGGGTTGGTATAACCGTACCGGTATAATGAGGGTCGTCACAGAGCATGCCTTTCATGCTGCTCATTCCTTGTTAAACCATTTCATAGCATTTCTGATTTGTCCCAATTCTTTGTTGGCTGAAGCTTGGCTCAAAAATATAGAGTTTACATCTGACTGGAGAGTACATAAGAGCTCACCTTGCACATTCAGCCTTTCAATCACTGGTTTCAAATTTATGACAATTTTTTGCTGACCTGCCTCTCAAAAGGTGTATCAGCCAGGGGAGGAACTTCAGAGGCAACTTCTTTTCCTTTCTTCTTGCCTTCTTTTGCTGGAGGAGGTTGATCATCATCTGAGCTTGAAGAGCTTGCAATCTCTCCTTCTCTGTCATCCAAATTTTGAGAATCTCTATGCCTTTCCTCCTGACCATCAACAACTGGAGTTGTTTCTGCTAAACCTTCTTTTGATAGCTCCCCCTCAATAGGAGCATCTTCTTCATTTGATACTTGCTCCCCCTGAATGGAGCACCTTCCATCACAGAGTCACCTTGAGCGCTGGGTGCTCTACCTCTACTTGAACATCTTCCATTGGTTCATCAATGTGGCCTGATGCCACAGTCTCTTCTGCAACTCTGCCACTGGTTTCTGGAGCACTAGAGGTGAAAGGAATTGAATCAATAATGTCTGAAAGAATGGACACAACCATAGTTGAGGGTAGTGGGTCCTCAACTGAAATAATATCCTCTGGGAGAATATCCTCAATTCTCCTTTCTGCAAAATTGACAGCTAATTCTTCTGGAAATTCTGAAGCTGGTGCTGATACTCTTTCTTCTTCCACTGCAATTTCAGACTGAACTTCTGCTAAAGAGGGGCCTGATGATTCTGCTGCTCCAACTACTGGCACTGAAACTGACTCCACTGGTAATTCTGGAATCATATCCGCTGATCCCATCTCCTGATGAACAACTGAGGTGTCGTCAATGATGGCTTCGCCTTCAGCAACTGAAGCCTTGAACCAGACACCACTTTCCACAGAGAAGCCACTCTTCTTCAGGTTCTTAGACCTGATTGCTTGGCTCATTTTCTCTACAACTGCCCCAGAAAGATCAACACCGAAGTGTTTGAAGATCTTGGTAAGTAGGGGGCATATGGCAGGGACACTTTAACTTACTCTTGGTGTCCCAAATCTGATCTCTGGCAAATTTCATTCTTTCCATCATCACTGCGGCCATATTTATCTCCTTATTTTGAATGGCCCAGTACATCATGTCTGAGTCGGCCTTTGTGCAAGAAGAAAATGTTGCACTTCTGGGAACTAAGATTTGACAGACAATAAAATGAAGGAGGCGGTTGAAAGCAGATAGTTGATTTATATCAAGCTTGCCGTCCCTTAGCTTGAAGCCCGGCCCTACAATTCCCAAACCTTTCACTTGGGCGTCCACGGTGTGAACCCCACTATATCCAGAAGTCTTCACATCAAACAACATCTTCAGCAACTCAGGGTCTATTCTAATTAGGGTTCCCTTTACTGAAGAGACTAGGGACCCATCTTCCTCTGTTCTCATACATACGAAGAAAGCTTTTACCAAGTCCGGATAACTAACCTCTGAAAAGGTGGAGACTCCTATCCACTGCATCTGATTGATCAAATCTACCACACTGCTCATTCCATTTTTCCTCAGATTAGCAACATCGACTTCTTTATTTCCACAGAGCTTCGTCTTCACAAAGGTAAACCTCTCCTGCTGCTCAGGAGTGAGAAACTCGGCGCTGTGGCCACCCAAACTGTCGGCGATGACTGGTGCGGCCATGGATTCAAGTGGGAAAGTCTCTGGAAAGTTGAAACGGAAGGAGAAGAGAAGGAATCCTCAAGAAATTTTGCGGGAAGGAGGAGGAAGGTTCAAATTGCAGTGGGTTGAGATATGAGTTGTTAGGGCATCGGCTCATGCGACGGATGAAAAGGGGAAAAGGTAGATGATGAGATACGAATCGTTCTGCCATTGATTTTATGAATAATTAATGCGATGTGGAAAGTGAGGCGCCAAAAGGCGGTGGAAAATGACAAAAGGTGTTGACTATTCAAACCGACTTCAATGAGAGAGCGGTTACAAAGAATAATTTGAATTTCTTTTACTTAAAGCCATGAAAAAAATTACTTAATTATGAAATTTAATGTGCCATTTGTAAGCAAACTTTTATCACAAATTGCACATGCCTAATTCCCTTCTAAGAGATGTGAATCTCTCTTCAGGTAAGGCTTTTGCGAAAATGTCTGCTAATTGGCCATTTGTATCAATAAAGGATATTTCAATATTTCCATTTGCAACATAATCACGAATAAAATGATATCTAACCTCAATATGTTTGGTCCTTGAGTGCTGAACTGGATTCTTGGAGATTAATGGCACTGGTGTTGTCACACAGCAGTGGGATGGATTTGATGTTAATCCGAAATCTTCAAGTTGTTACTTTATCCATGAGAGTTGTGTACAACAATATCCAGCAGCTACGTACTCAGCTTCAGCAGTGGATAGTGCTACTGAATTTTGTTTCTTTGAAGACCAAGATATTAAACATCCTGCAAGAAATTGACAACCACCACTGGTGCTTTTTCTATCTAATTTGCATCCAGCATAGTCAGCATCAGAGTAACCTACTAAGTTAATTTCATAGTGTTTTGGATACCATAGACCTAAGTCATGAGATCTTACTAAATATCTAAATATTCTTTTCACCAAATTAAATGTGATTCTTTAGGATCAGCTTGATATCTAGCACACATGCATACACTAAATAGTATATCTGGTCTACTAGCTGTTAAATAAAGTAGTGAACCAATCATACCTCTGTAGATCTTTTGATCTACTTTCTTACCATCTTTGTCACTGTCCATCCTTGTTGATGTGCTCATCGGTGTTGACAATGGCTTGGTATTTTCGAATCCAAATTTCTTTAAGAGTTCTTTTGTGTACTTTGCTTGACAGATGTGAGTTCCTTCCTTTCCTTGTTTGATTTGTAATCCAAGGAAGTAATTAAGTTCTCCCATCATGCTCATTTCAAATTCTCCCTGCATCAACTTTTCAAAGTACTTGCAAAGGGATTCATCAGTAGACCCAAAGATAATATCATCTACATAAATTTGGACTAATAGAATGTGTTTGACCTTTGACTTTATGAAAAGGGTACTATCTACTTGACCTCTACTGAAACCATGGTTTAAAAGAAAAGAGCTAAGCCTTTCATACCAGGCTCTAGGTGCCTGTTTTAAACCATATAATGCCTTATGAAGTTTGAAAACATGATTGGGAAATTCCGTGTCATCAAAATCCGGAGGTTGTTCCACATAAACTTCCTCTTTTATAAAACCATTTAAAAATGCGGATTTAACATCCATTTGAAATAATGTCAAGTTCAAAGCATATGCATATGCAAGTAATATTCTAATGGCCTCAAGTCTAGCTACAGGTGCATAGGTTTATCGAAATCTATGCCTTCCTCTTGAGAATAGCCTTGAGCTACCAATCTGGCCTTGTTTCTTAAGATTGCACCAGTTTCATCCAGTTTATTTCTAAACACCCATTTGGTGCCAATGACTGGATGGTCTGATGGTCTAGGAACAAGTGACCATACTTGGTTTCTCTTGAATTGATTTAATTCATCTTGCATGGCTACTATCCAAGATTCATCAGAGAGAGCTTCATTGACTGTCCTAGGCTCTATTTGAGAAACAAAAGCTAGGTAATCACAAGGAATAACATTACCTCTTGTTCTTACCCTATGGATGGATCACCAATAATATTCTCAAGTGGGTGATCTTTCTTGTATCTCCATTCCTTTGGAAGGTTTTCATGAGTAACTTTACTTGTTGCAATTCTTCCAGAGGTGGATCATCCTTGTCCTCAATTGATGTATCTTTTAGTTTCTTGGACAGTTCATCTGCATCATCATTGTCACTATCTACTTCCTTTCTCAAGGAAGGGTTAGTTTCATCAAAAATAATATGTACAGACTGTTCAATCAATAAAGTACGTTTGTTAAATACTCTATAGCCTTTGGGTTTAGAGGTGTACCCCATAAAGATGCCTTCATCTGATTTGGCATCCAACTTACCAATGTCCCTTTTTCCATTATTGTGAATGAAGCAAGGACATCCAAAAGTCCTGAAGTGGCTGATCTTTGGCTTCTTCCCTTTGAATAGTTCATATGTAGTCTTTTTCAGGATTGCCTGATCATTACTCGGTTGATAATGTAGCTTGCTGTGTTGACTGCTTCAGCCCAAAAATATCTGGCAGATCATATTCTGAGAGCATAGTTCTTGCCATATCCAATAGAGTTCTGTTCTTCCTCTCAGCAATACCATTTTGTTGTGGTGTCCTTGGTGCTGAGAAATTATGCTCAATTCCCTGATCATCACAAAATCTAGCAAACTTTCATTTTGAAATTCACCACCGTGATCTGATCGGATAGACACAATGCTGAACTTTTGATCTTTCTGCACCTTCTTGCTGAAACTAACAAAGTTTTCAAAAGTATCATCTTTATGCTCTAGGAATGATACCATGTGAATCTTGAGTAGTCATCACTATGACAAATCCAAAATTCTTTCCTCCAAGACTGGTAGTCCTCATTGGCCCAAATAGATCCATATGAAGGAGCTCTAAGGGTTTTGAGGTGGTCACCACCGTCTTTGACTTGAAGGAGCCTTGGTGTGCTTTCCCTTAGCACAAGGTTTACATACACCATCCAATTTGTACTAACCTTAGGTAGACCTTCCACAAGATTCTTTTCAGCAGTTTTCTCATGCCATCTATGCTGCAATGTCCAAGTCGTCTGTGCCATAATCTGTAGATTTATCTTTATTTGCTGCCAGACAAACATTTTGAACCTTGAGTTCTTCAAGATAGAGCACATACAAATTCTTTCTCTATTAGCTTCAAAGATGACTGCTCCATCCTTCAGTATGCTGCACTTCGACTCTTGAAACTTGATCTGATGGCCTCTGTCACACAGCTGGCTAATGCTAATGAGATTGTGCTTCAATCCCTTGACTAATAGCACATCTTCTATGACTGTTTTTCCTTTGTTATTCACAGAGCCACTGCCTATCACGGTTCCTTTCCCATTATCTCCATAAGTAACTGTTCCTTCTTCAGCTTGGAGATGAGAGAATAACTTCTGGTTCCTGACATGTGTCTTGAGCACCCGCTATCCAAATACCATTTGGATGCTCGAGAGATGTCCTGAAATAAAAACATCAAGTTTTAGGTACCCAAATTCTTTGGGTCCTGATGGGTTAGTATCATTATTTTGCCTTTTATTATCCATTTCTTATGTCTTGTTGGGCATGTCGTTATGATGTGTCCTAACTTATTACAGTGACTACAGCAGGATAATTGGTCATTTTTCTATATATCTGAAATCAGCTTTGTATGTTGTATCTTGTTCAGGTACAAATTTTGGTGTTGGATATGTTTAGGATAAATTATGGTTTCTTCATTATCTGGGGGTGTATATCCTAATCCATTTTCTTCTTACCTGATCTTCTAGCACCTTTTAATATGAGAGAGTTTTTACCATTAGTGAATTTTTCTAATGTGCTAGATAATGTATATTTTCTTCTGTTAGTGTTTTGATTTCAGTTTTCAGTTCATCTGAACTTACTTGTTTCTCTAATTTAGTTATTTGTTCATTCTTAGCTTTTAGGTCTTCACATAACAGTTCATTTCTTCTTTTAAGTTCAGTTATTTGACTTTCTAATTGTTCATTTTCTGATTTTAGATCTGAGTTTGTATTTTCTATGCAGATTATGTTTTTCTTGCTCACTTTTAATAATTTGGTCACTTCTTTATATTTTTCATATAGTTCGTTGAAAGCCTCTTCTAAGCTATCAGAATCTGAATCATTGCATGAATCAAAAGAGGAGTCAGAAGTTACCTTATCTTCAGTATTTGCCATGAAGGCCAAGTTGGCCTTTTCTTCATCACTGCAAGAACTTGACTCACTGTCTGAGTCACTACTGTTTTCCCAAGCTGTTGCCATCGCCTTCTTGTACTTTCTGAACTTCTTGGAACTGTCCTTCTTCCTGAATTCCGGCTTCTTTAACTTTGGACACTCAGTTTTAATGTGTCTGGCTTCTTACATTCATAGCAGACGGGTTCTCCTTTCTTTATTTCTTTTCCATCTGGCTTCTTGAATTCCTTGTTCCTTTTGAAGTGCCTTCTTCCAGATTGGAATTTCTTCTTCTTAGCCAAAATTCGCATGTAATTTTCTAGATAGCATAGCTTCCTCATTTTGCTGTCTGCATCACTTTCACTTTCAGCTGAACTTGCTTCTGGTGAATCTTCTTCAGCTTTTAAGGCGTTGGAGTGCTTCTTTCTGCTAGAGGACTCTCCTAGCCTTTCCATGTTGATCTCATGGGCCATGAGGGATCCAATGAGCTTTTCTACAGACATTCTTTTCAGGTCGTTAGCTTCTTCTATTGCTGTGACCTTTGGGGTCCATGAGGACGGTAAGGATCTAAGTATCTTCCTCACCATGTCTCCCATCTCATAGGTTTTCCCCAGATTAGCTAGTCCATTTGTGATGTCAGTGAACCGGCTGAACATTTGAGTTATGGACTCACTTGACTGCATCTGAAATCTTTCATATTGAGTGACAAGAATGTCGATTCTTGTTTCCTTTACTTTTCTGTGCCTTCATAAGTAATCCTGAGCTTTTCCCACATTTCCATTGAGGATTTGCAGGCTGAAACTCTGTTGAATTCCTTCTTACTTAGAGCACAGCATAGGATGCTCTTTGCTTTGCAATTCAGGGAAATCTTCTTCCTGTCATCATCTGTCCATTGTGCTTTCTCATTTGTGACTAACAGATCACCTTCTTCTACTATGGACCAAATTTGATAGTCGTGCCCTTGTAGAAAGTATTCCATTCTGGTCTTCCAGTAAGGATAATCTTCACCATCGAAGAGAGGGGGTCGGTTGAAGACTGACCTTCAAAGTTACCTTGGGCTGCCTTGGATCTTTACTCTTCAGATCGTTGGATCCTTTCTTTGTCGAAGAGACTGGATCTGATACCACTTGTTCCCAGTTGACGAGCCCAGAGGGGGGGTGAATGGGTCTTTAAAAATTAATCTAGAAGATACCTGTAACTAAAAACATTCACACAAACGTTCTTCGAAGTAGGTTAGTGACAGTTAGTTGAAATAACAAAACACACAAAGAAGACAATCACACAACACAAGGTTTATCCTGGTTCGGACCTCCTTTCCTTAGGAGTCCTACGTCCAGTCCCTGAGAAACAACTCAGGATTTCACTAACTAGGGTACAGTCCCCCTAAGGACGCTACAACACCCAGCTCAGCTGGTCTCCTTCACACCCGAAGGGAACAACACCCTGGATACCACACCAGGTCTTCCTTCACAACCGAAGGGAACAACACCCTGGATACCACCAGTCTTCCTTCACAACCGAAGGGAAAACAACCCTGGATACCACCAGGTCTCCTTCACAACCGAAGGGAACACACAAAGAGAGTGAATGAAATTCAAGCCCCTAGATCAAGCTTTTGATAAGCAAGGATCTGAAGCAACTAGAACTGAGAGCAAAGAGATTTAAACAAGGCACACTCTCAGAACTATACAGGCTCTCTCAAGATTTTCACAAACTAGTGGAGAGCAAAAGAGCAAAAGCTAAGTGGAATGAAGGTTCTTGGCTCTAGACTTTCTTCAGAAGAATTTGAATGCTTGAATACGCGATTATGTTCTTCTGTTCTTCTGACTTGAATTTATATCTTCAATTTGAAATGTAGACGTTGAAGTGTCCGTTGTCTCTCTTTTGAGTAGTCGTTAGACTGAATGACATCTGGAGTCTTGGAAGCTTCCAGTCAACAGTCTTTTGATTACTTGAGCACGCAAAGAGATAGATCTTCAGAAATATCCTTGGTTTCTATTTGTTTAACGTTGTACTATGAAGCTGGTTCAGAGGTCTGCACAAATGTCAAACTCAAATAGCAGACAGCTAAGCTGTCTCTGATGTCAGTCAACGTTAGTAGTAATAGACATGGAAATAGTAATGCCAATAGCTTAAGTCTAAAGGACGTATCAGAGTAGGCACGATATGGTCTGCATGCATGCAGAGATATGTTCAGATCTCATAAATGCAAAAGCGTCAGAGAGATGTCTACGTGGACTTTGACTAGTCAACGCTTTTAAGATGAATAAGACATCAAGATATGAAATCGATGACTATATGACTTATGAAATCGTTATGAGTCATAGAAAATCGTTATGTGACAGAAGATATATCAGCCAGAAAGGAAAAGTTATGATAATTCTATTGAAATCGATAGCTTATAAAGAAATCGTTATGGCCTTCAATAGAAGTCGATTGGACTTGAGAAATATCAGTTGAAAGATTAAGGCTTCAGAAAAGTAATGCATACCTTTATTGACTTGTTGACTTGGTATTTTTCCTGTGCTTAAGACTTATGAAATAATATAGATATAATTGATAAAATTTGTTGGGTTTGTTAATCATCAAAAAATATATAGGTCATTAATTAAAAATTACATGGGGACAGACGGTCATCAACTGGCTCGTACGCAAGACAGTCATGGAAACCTATGTAAAGATAGAAACTCACTCCATCTTGTCCTGAATAGTCGGGGATGAACTTGGCTCTAAAGAGTCTAGTGAACTCGGCCCAAGTCACCTCTAAAGCTCATCCTCATACCTGATACGTAGAAAAGAGGCTCACCAAACATCAGCCATCTTTGTAAGATACAACCAATAAGCATCATCTAGACCAAAATCTTAATCATATACAAGCACATATACTCTAAGTAACTGTAGCATGAAAGTCGCCAGGCTAAAGTATCCTTTCCCACACCTGATAGCATGGAAGATCTTCTCCACCTCTCTTATCCAGCTCTCTGCTAATAGGGGCTGACTTCTCCCCTTAAAAGATAGCGGAGCCATACTCTTAAAACCTCTCCATAATGGACGACCACCATGACCATGCTCCTGGGGAACTGGAGCTGGAGCCTGAGCCTGAAATAATAAGCAACACATAAGCAATCATACAATCAACAAAACATACTACTCCTATTCAACAACTCTAACCTGTGCCTGCAACTGGGCCTATAACGCAGCCTGAGTCTGTGCCTATATCTGCATCGCCTGGACCAGGCCTTGCATGAACACGCCGTAGTCCACAGGTGGCGGTGGTGGTAGTACCGTGGGACCCTAGGTGCTGGGACCTAGTGCTCACCCCTCTTCTCACGCCTCTGCTCGTCCTCCCGAGCCAGAGTACTACGCCTACCACGGCTCGCCATTCCCTGTAAAACAAGTAACTCAATTAGAATCTAAGTTCTTTAGCCCTAACCATTTCCTTAACTATCTTCAATCATTATTAGATGTTTTTCGCATATATAGATTGATTCTATGAAGACTTTAAAATATTGTGTTGATGATGGCTTATTTATGTACAATCTCAACTTGTTCCTCTGATACCAATCTCTGTAACGACCCCCTTTATATCGGTACGATTATACCAATCCATGTCGATATAAAGCATGCCGTCACAGTGGGACATATATCAAACACAACAAAGTAGGTAGAGATGTACATAAATAACAAAGAAAAGTACAACGGAAATGAAAGTAATTCTTATTCCATCATCATTACACACATTCCACAGTCTATATAGTTGCAATGTAAATAGACAAAGTCTAAAAATAAACAAGTCCATATCATAACATTGTTTCACATACTAGCAAAAGAAAAGTACAAGCTATATGGATAGCCCTCCAAAACTCATCTACTCCTCTCGCTCGGAGTCACTCCTCGCTATCTCCTCCTCGATCTCAGGAATACCTACCTCACCTGTATGTTTAAGCAAGGAGAGAGTGACCTGACAAAAAGACTCAGCAAGCAACCTATTGGTACATCCAAACACTTATCACATTCATTCTATATAAGTTTAACATATGGAACAATTAACACATGATTCATGTCACATTAAGCAGTACTAATGAACAATATATAACATGCTATCTACACATGGACTTACTTAAATCATGGTATCAATCACAACTCATTCATGGCACATTTCCAAGTATCTTGATCACAAAACTAAACACATGTCTACTAGAAACACTAGCATGATATCTATCACATTCAATATGCTTATATATCACATATTCTCACATTTTACTTGTTGTTTTAACATAAAAGTAACTTAATCATATGGTTTCACATTATTTCACATTGGAGCACATTAGCACGTCACTTTCACATGTTCACTTGGCACATTCACACATAATTCACATCTTTACACATCTTTTGCCATAACACATAGTCCGAACCACCATAAAGAAGGACACATCACCCACATAACACATACCTGTCACCTAGGCAATACAGTGACAAATCTTGGTAACTGCCCAGAACGGGGAGAAGCCCTCTCCACCCTAACCAGTGGTGCTTGTCCACCTCCAAAATTTTATCATGATGCCTACAGGATATCACATACACATTTAGCCTTCCCATAGGGACTTTTCTACAGTACGACTCCATAGCCTTCTATGGTAGCAGTGTCAATTTTGGCACATTAATCACTTAATCACATTATTCACATTGATCACATGTTTAACACAAATTTTCATGCACTGAATGACTCGTTTATATGCTCATGGTTCAAACACATGCCTCATCCAGACCAAAATCTTAATCTTATGCAAGCACATATACTCTAAGTAACTATAGCATGAAAGTCGCTAGGCTAACTTTATCCTCTTCCACACACCTGATAGTATGGAAGATCTTCTCCACCTCTCTTATCCAGCTCTCTGCTAACAGGGGCTGACTCTCCCCCTTAAAAGAAGCCGGAGCCATACTCTTAAACCTCTCCATGACGGACAGACCACTATGACCATGCTTCTGGGGAACTGGAGCTGGAGCCTGAGCCTGAAATAATAAGCAACATATAAGCAATCATACAATCACCAAAACAGACTACTCCTATTCAACAACTCTAACATGCGCCTGCAACTGGGCCTGTAAGGCAGCCTGAGTCTGTGCATGCATCTGCATCGCCTGGACCAGGCCTTGCATGAACACGCCGTAATCCACAGGTGGCGGTGGTGGTAGTACTGTGGGACCCTGGGGCCTGCTGCTCACCCCTCTCCTCACGCCTCTGCTCATCCTCCCTAGCCTGAGCACCACGCCTACCATGGCTCGCCATAGCCTGTAAAAGAATTTAATCTAGTTAGAATCTAAGTTATTTAGTCCTAACCATTTCTTAACTATCTTTAATTCATTATTAGATATTTTCCACATATATGGACTAATTCTATAAAGACTTTGCAATATTGTTAAGATGATGACATGTTCATGTACAATCTCAACCTGTTGCTCTGATACCAATCTCTGTAACGACCCTCCTTATACCGGTAAGATTATACCAATCCACATTGATATAAAGGGCGTCATTACAGTGGGACATTTACCCAACACAATACAATAGGCTAAGATGTACATAAATAACAAAAGAGTACAGCGGAAATAAAAGAAATCTTATTCCATCATCATTCACATAATTCCACAGTCTATATAGAAAATGAAAGAAATAACAATTGTTCACATTATTACAAGTCCATATGAATACATAATGACATTGTTCACATACTATGAAAGGAAAGAGTAAACTACGCAGCACTCCACAAGCAGCTACTCCTCTTGCTCGGAGTGGCTCCTCAAGGACGGGGACACCTGTCTCACTTGTATGTTAAAGCAGTATGAGTCTTTCAACAAGTAAAGTACAACCATATCACATACACATGCTAGTTTTTAGAAATGAAGAAAATACATACACATAGTTACATGACAAACATGCTTTCTATAACATAAAACATGATTCATGGTTTCAAATTCTATTACATCATTTCACAATTCTACACAATTAAAGCATGGAATTATGCACATAGTAACTAGTAATCCTAACATGATATCTAATCATTTTCACATGCTTTTATAACACTTATTCACATCTTAAGCTTGCTGTTTTAATATAAAAATATCACATTCACATGGTTTCATATCTTTTCACATGCTATCACATAACACTATCACATGTTTACATTTCACATATTCACATATTTCACACTTTTACACTTAATTTGCCGTGACACATAGTCCGAACCACCATAAAGATGGACACACATTCACATAACACATACTCGTCACCTAGGCAATACAGTGATGAATCTTGGTAACTGCGCAGAACCGGGAGAAGCCCTCTCCACCCTAACCAGTGGTACTTGTCCACCTCCAGGATTTCATCCTAATGCCCAGAAGATATCACATACACAATGAGCCTTCCCATAGGGACTTTACTACAGTACGGCTCCACATACCTTCTATGGTAATAGTGTCAATCTTGGCACAATTTACACATTATCACTTAATCACATGGGTTTATTCACTTATATGCACAATTTAATCCCTTTCACATGCACTTTATATAAACATTCATATCTCAGGTTACAGAACTATACACTACTGCTCCACAGAGATAAATAATTTATAACAGAGCCCTAACATGCTGCTAAATATTGAAATTCACATGATTTAACTCAAACATGTTTAACAAGGCTTAATTAACCTCTTAAGATACAAATAGTAATCACAGGTATCAAAACAGTACAAAATTTTTATGACAGGCTTCATACAAGTAATATGTCACATGCCTAATTTTTCATAGTTTTCGCAATAGTAAAACTAATTTTAATAATTTAAAAAGATTTCATGCTAGTTTAGCAAATTATTCACTTAAACATGGCTCACAGCACAACAGTCATTCCTATCAGTTCTAAAACCTGAAAGCAGTAACCATAAGATCATTGAAAATTTCTAAAATCCTAACATGCAACAAAACTAATTAGTCCGAATTAAACACAGCTAAATCATGCTTATTTTCTAATAACAAAATTAAACTAAATAATATCATGCTCAGAAAATTGACAGATCCTCATGATATGTCCTACAGACAATACCTGACAAGCCCTAATTTTTACAACATGTACAGTTAACCAAAAGTCCAAATTTCACAGTAGAGAGATCAAATCACAGTTCTGAAAATCCTGAAGAACTTGGCGGCAACGGCCTTGCCGCCAACATGGGTTAACAGCACACGATGCTACCGTTAACTCAGGAACATGGCGGCAACAAGGTTACCATCAACCTCCTATCTGCAGAAGTTCAGACTGAACTCAAACAAATAGGAAAATTGGGGTTCCAGGACTCGAATAAAAATCCGTAAAATTCTTGAGACCTAAAGGACATGTCTAGGGATGTAATCCCTCGATTACTTGCCTGGAAATAAATCTAAGGAGATCAAATCTTGTCGAAGAAGCCCTCCTCGGCCAAGCCAAGAAGGTGCAAAATCCCCTCCCAAATCCGGTCTGTTTGCTGATGTAGATGGATATCCGGAGTCAGGGAAGATTCCTCAATGCTTGGAGCACCTCCTAGTCGAAATAGATCGCCGGAAGAAGCTCTCCAATTGCCGGATCAAGCTTGAGAAGATCAGTTTTCGCACAACAAAAACCCTAGTTTTCCCTTTTAGCCAAAAGATCTAATCTCGCCGAAAACTGTTGGTTTTATAGGTTAAAGGGTCGGGGTGCACCTAGGATTAGATCTTCCTACCGTTGGGGATACTTTCCTAATCAAGAACTGGAGAAAATGCAGTCGTTTTCAGATCTGAAATCGCAACATAATCGGAGAAGTAAACGGCCACATTGCTGCCGTTAACAGGAAGTCAACGTCCATCGATCTGGACGTTAATCTCCCCTGCCCAAGAAGTAAACGACACACTTGTTGCCGTCAACCTGCCCTTAACGTCAAGGGATATTGACGTTAACAGGGATTTCGGTAGAAAACAAAAACATCGAATAAGCCACATACACAATATATATACATACAATATGTACATTATTATTTAAATACAATATGCACATAATTAAATAAACATAATATGTACAAAAATAAACATGTATATACATATGTACATAAGTAAATAAATAATTATAATATGCACAAAATCAAATAAGAAAAATATGACAAAATTCGAGGGCCTTACACCCTCTCCCCCTAAAAGAAAACTTCGTCCTCAAAGTTAGAACGAAACTACTAACCAAACAAATGAGGATACTTCTTCTTCATAGCGTCCTCAAGCTCCCATATAGCCTCCTCCCGTGAGAAATTCCTCCACAAACCTTCACGGATGCAATACTCTTGTTCTTGAGGTACTGAACCTTCCGGTCTAAGATAGCTACTGGTTGCTCTACATACGACAAGTCTGGCGGAATCTCCACTGGCTCGTGACTAATAACATGAGACGGATCTCTCACGTATCTCCTGAGCATAGACACGTGGAAACTAGGTGTACACTAGCTAACGCTGGGGGTAAAGCTAGCTCATATGTCACCCTGCCCATCCGCCTGAGAATCTCAAACGGGCCAATGAATTGCGGACTCAACTTACTATGCCTGCCAAACCTGACAACGCCTCGGGTAGGCAAAACCTTAAGAAATACATGCTCGCCAACCTCGAACTCCAAATCCTTCCTTCTGTTATCAGCATATCTCTTCTGCCTATCCTGTGCCACAACCAACCTCTGCCTGATAAGCTGAATCTTATCCGAAGTTTCCTGCACCAACTCCGAACCAACTAACTGCCTATCACCTATCTCCTCCCAGCACAAGGGAGATCAACAGGGCCGCCCATACAAAGCCTCAAATGGAGCCATGCTAGTACTTGCATGAAAACTGTTATTGTAGGCGAACTCCACAAAAGGTAGATTTCGCTCCCAATCACCCTTCCAATCAAGCACGCACGCTCTCAACATATCCTCGAGTGTCTGGATAGTCCTCTCAGACTGGCCATCTATCTGGGGATGGAATGCAGAACTAAGCATCAGCTGAGAACCTAAAGCATCCTAAAGACCCTGCCACAGCCTCGATGTAAACCTCGGGTCTCGATCAGAAATAATGGACTTCGGCACACCATGCAACCTCACAATGCTGCCAACATACAGCCTAGCCAAACTCTCCACAGACTGCTTCTTCTTCATAGGTAAGAAATGAGTCATCTTGGAGAAACGATCTACAATCACCCAAATCGAGTCATTGCCCTTAGCTGATCTGGGCAAACCCGTCACAAATTCTATAGTGATTGCTTCCCACTTCCATACTGGTATTTTCATGTTCTGCATAAGGCCCGATGGTCTCTGACGCTTGGCCTTCACCTGCTGGCACACTAAACATCTGGATACGAACTCGGCCACATCCTTCTTCATACCAGACCACCAGAAAGATCTCTTCAAATCCTGGTACATCTTGGTGTTGCCTGGATGAATAGAGAACCTCGACCTGTGAGCTTCTGCAAGAACATGCTCACAGACATCCACAACATCGGGAACACAAAATCGGTGCTGGAATCTAATAACACTATCCTCATCTCAAGCAATGCCTGCCTTTCCCACCATCTTCTGAAGTCTAGGATCAGCTCTCTGCTGCTCGATCACCTCATCCAAAACTGTGGATCAGATAGCCAATTGAGCCACGAAAGCCTGACACAACTGTGG
This sequence comes from Colocasia esculenta, assembly GCA_014218235.1. Lineage (NCBI taxonomy): Eukaryota > Viridiplantae > Streptophyta > Magnoliopsida > Alismatales > Araceae > Colocasia > Colocasia esculenta. The sequence goes on from CM024760.1 coordinate 92,308,695, forward strand.
CTCTAGCTCAGTCATAGCACAGGCTGCATCTTCCAATCCTGCCTAAGCAAAGACCTCTTCCTGCTGAGCGCATCCGCCACGACATTCACCTTCCCTGGATGATACTGAAGCTCGAAGTCGTAGTCCTTGAGAAACTCAATCCACCTTCTCTGCTACAGGTTCAACTCCTTCTGTGAGAAAAGATACCTCAGACTCTTGTGGTCAGTGAACACCTCGAACTTGACACCATAAAGCTAGTGTCTCCAGATCTTCAGTGCATGAACCATAGTCGCTAACTCCAAATCATGGGTCGGATAGTTACACTCATGCTACTTTAACTGGCGAGAAGCATATGCAACTACCTTACCATGCTGCCTCAACATACAACCAAGACCTATCTGAGAAGCATCCGAGTATATGGCAAACCCTCTCACCATTAGGCAGCAACTGGAAACTACTCTTGCAATCCTCAGACCACACAAACTTCACACCCTTCCTAATTAGTTTAGTCAAAGGGTGCGGCGATAGATGCAAAGCCCTCAATGAATCACCTATAATAGCCTGCTAAACCAAGAAAACTCTGAATCTCCGATGGGGTCCTTGGAATCTCCCAATCTAACACTGCGTGGACCTTCGCTGGATCAACTGCAACTCCAACACCTGAGATAACATGCTCAAGGAAATGAACCTCGCGCATCTAGAAATCGCACTTGCTGAACTTAGCATACAGCTTGTGCTCTTGGAGAATCTCCAGAACAACCCTCAAATGCTCACGGTGTGTAGCCTCATCAGGAGAATAGGCTAACATATCGTCAATGAACACCACAATAAAACTATCCAAGTATGGTCTAAACACCCTGTTCATGAGATCCATGAATGCTGCAGGGGCGTTGGTCAGACCAAATGGAAGCACAAGAAACTCATAGTGTCCATAACGAGTTCTGAAAGTAGTCTTAGACACATCTTCATTCTTAATCCTCAACTGATGATAACCAGACCGCAGATCAATCTTGGAGAACACTGATGCATTCTGCAACTGATCGAACAAATCATCAATCTGCAACAAGGGGTACCTGTTCTTCACAGTCACCTGGTTGAGCTTCCTGTAATCAATGCACAGCCTGAGGGAACCGTCCTTCTTCTTCACGAACAATACAGGTGCGCCCCATGGTGATACACTAGGGCGAATGAATCCCTTATCCAGCAAATCTTGCAACTGCTTCCTCAGCTTAGCTAACTCTGCAGGTGCCATCCGATATGGAGCCTTAGAGATAGGAGAGGTGCCTGGAAGCAACTCTATAGTGAACTCTATCTCCCTAGCCAGTGGCAATCCAGAAAAATCATCAGGGAACACGTCTGGAAACTCCTGCACTACTTTAATCTCCTTAAGGGTCAGTGACTGATCGGCCTTAGGGACTAAGACCACACTGGCAAGAAATGCATCACAACCCTTGTTCACCATCCTCATCACCTTCATGGCGGAGATCACAAACCTTCCCGCTAAGTTCCTTGGCAACGGATGTGAGAACTCATCCTTACAAGGAATACGGAAAGTAATCTTCTTCCCTCTACAATCCACCAAGGCATAGTGCTCCTCAAGCCAATCCAGACCAAGAATAGCATCATAGTCTTTCATCTTGAGCAAGTAGAAGCACCCAAACAAGCCTTGGTCCTCAATGCACACAGGCAAAGACGGAATACACTTCCTAGTCAATACCGTACCAGTCGGTGTGTGCACACACAAAGGGACTTCTAACTCCTCTTCCTCTACTCCAGACTCTACTGCTAACTGCTTGGCAAACCGCTCGGAAACGAATGAGTGTGTAGTACCCGTATCAAACAGTACCCGAGCATTCACACCCATGACTAAAACCATACCTTCCGTGACGTTCTCGGCCTGCTCTGCATTCTCTCGTGCTAGTGCAAACACATGAGCTTGGGCTCGAGGCCTTCCTGGTCTCCCTGTCACTGGCGCTGCTGGGGCTGGCGCTCCTCGCTGCACACCCTGCTGAAGTCTAGGGCAATCCCTGATCTGGTGCTCGGTGCTGCCACACTTGAGACACTTTCCTACCAACTTCCAACACTCGGTGCCGCCGTGTGCCCTTCCACAGTGAGGACATGCCTTCTTGTCGTTGGGCCTGAAGTTGGGGGACTGCGGTGTAACTGCCTGCTGACTCAAAGCCGCCATTGGACGCTGGGGTGACTGGTACACGGCCTTCTTCCTGTCCTACCTCTAGAAAGGTGGCGCGGACCTCTTCTGTGCTGCCCTCTTCTCATCCAGGTATTGGTCCATCTCGCTCTCCTACTTACACACTGCACTGAGAGCCTCATCTAGAGTGCGGTGGTCAAAAGCCACCAGCCTCGACCTCAGTGATGGTTTGAGACCCATCACAAACTTCTTAGCCTTCCTGCGCTCATCAGTAACTATATGAGGAGCATATTTAGATAGCTCGGCAAACCTAGCCTTGTACTCCAGAACCGTCATGGAGCCCTGAGTAAGAGAGAGAAACTCCTGCTCCATCTTGTCCTGGATGTGCTCGCGGATGAACTTGGCACGAAAAAGCCTCGTGAACTCAGCCCAAGTCACCTCAATGGCACCATCCTCATACCTCGTGTGAAGTACAGAGGCCCACCAAACATCCGCTCTCTCCTGCAAAACATAACCCATAAGCACCAAACTAAACAAAACCTTAACCTATACAAGTAAATAAACTTTAAGTACCTACAACATGTAGGTGGCCAGGCTAACTTTATCTTCCTCAGCACACCTGATAGCTCAGAATGTCTTCTTCACTTCCCTTATTCATCTCTCTGCCAAGAGTGGCTGACTCTCCCCCTTAAAAGAAGGCAGAGCCATCCTCTTGAACCTCTCCATGATGGATGGACCACCATGGCCATGCTCTTGGGGAAGTAGAGCTGGAGCCTGAGCCTGAGACAACAAACAATACATATATAAGCAACACATAACAATCATGCATTTAACAAAAAAAACTACTCCTATTTAACAATTCTAACCTGAGCCTGCAGTTGAGCCTGCAGTGCTGCCTGAGTCTGCGCTTGGGTCTACATTGTAACGTTCCGACCGTTCGGATCGTCCTTGTGTGGTCGTGGAGGCCAGTGTGTGGCCGATGAAGCGAATGATAGGTGTTTTCTGTGTGTTGGGAGACTTTGCTCGTTTGGGTTCTCTGATTTTCGGTTGCTAACGCGGTCGTTTGGAGGGTCGCGATCAGCACGCGACAGTTTAGAGTGACGCGTTAATGGCACCGCCGGTTTAAGTGAGCGTGTGCATGTCTGCCGTGTGTCGCTTGCAGGGCGCAAGGGTTGACGTCAGCAGGCTTAACGCGACAGCAGAAAGAGTCGCGTTCAGGTCGCGGTTGTGAATGGCGTCGCGTTCTTATCTGCACTACGTTTTTAAGTAACCCTAGCAGAACAGAGTTGGTGAAAGCTCTACTCGGCCAGGGGGTTTTTGCTGTGGGAATTTCTTGGTGATTTGGTTTGTTAGAGTTCGGTTTGACGAGTTCCTACCGCAAGGACGCTCAGTGGAGCGGGGGAAACGTCGTACAAGCTTCGTTCTTCGCGTTCTTCATGAAGGTAGGGAGATTTCCTATCGTTTGATCCGTGGATTGTTCGTATGGTGTGGATGATGCGTTTATTGCTTTCTAAACAATAGATGGCATGTGTAGGAACACATTAAAGCATGAAAATGGAATAAGAACCATAGGTTTTAAAGAGTTTGAGGTGATTTGAATAAAGGGTTCTGAACAGGGTTCGCACCAGCTATCGCGGTCACTCTGAGAGCCGCGACCAAGTCGCGACACCTCGAACTGTCGCGTTCTGAAGGTGGTCTATCGTACCGCCGCGACAACAGCCGAATGTTGTCATATGAGCATAAATGTAAGTGTTTGATGGTCTGTTCAGCGTGGTTTATGTTATAAGGTGATAGAAAGAGGTGCTTTGGCACTCTCTTGACGCTCGGGGAGCGTGTGGCTAGTGATTAATATGGTGTTTATGTGGTTTGTGTGGAGGCTTCACATGATTTGTATATTGAGCATACGGTTTTTGTGTATGTGGTGTGTAGTTTGACGCCTTCCGTGGATACCTCCTCAGTTGGGAGCCCCAGGTTTTGTGTGAGCCAGGCACGTGAGTGCTCGGGGCTTGTCCCGGTACTGGGTACCGACGAGGTCTTGTCGTCTTCCTGGACACCCTCACTCTTGTGCTGAGTAGTACGTCCGGATGAGGGAAAGACGACAGTGGGACAGTGACTTGTGAGAGTTTGTGTTAGTCACTTGTAGCGCGCTCGTAGTTGGGGGAGACGGACACCAGTAGACGTACTGGACCCCAGCTAGTCCTGTTTTCCAGTGCCTCACTTTAGGGAGCTTGGGCCAGAGTCCCTAAAGGTGTTAGGCATGGGCCTGCGAGGTGTGTGTCCTGCAGGTTGTGGTGGTTTAGTTGGACTCCACAGTTCTTTGTACTTGTTTAGTGGAGCGGCAGCTGGACCTTTCGTCCGTGGCTGCGAGACTGAGAGGTAGTCCTGTGTGGTTGTCCGGGTCAGTAACTGGTGTCGCGAACCAGTTGACGTGGCTCGAGTGTGGCGTTTCTCTACAGTAGCTCGTACACTTGCTTGGTTTTACTATTTACTTATTTACGTTGATTCCTGTTAAGCAGTAAATGGTAATTGGTACTTACAGTTTTATATCCTGCTAGATAATACTATAATTGTTAGCATAGCATTTCCTGCTTTGTTACTTGTGTTGGTTTGCTCGGTTTCTAGGGAGTTTCCCTACTGAGCCAGTGACTCGAGAGGCTTACCCCTACCTCCTACCAGGTGAGGGAGTTCAGGAGACTTCGCGCCCATCGTCTAGTGGAGAGTCAGCACCACCAGCAGTGTAATATTACTTTTCTATTGATCACCTCGGGGTATGCCCCAGGTTTTGTTGTTGTCTGGTTACAGTTGTACTTCAGTTATGTACATTGCATGTAAATATTTGTGAGATTGGCAGATCTTATGAATATTTGAGCTAGTTTCCTTATGTTTCTACGGATTCGTGGTATGATATCCCTTGCGAGGCTTCGGCCCGTTCGCGGGAGGCGGACTCGAGTTAGACTCGTTATTAGGTTAACGGGTCTGAATGGCGTGGACCGTCACAGTTGGTATCAGAGAAAAATCCATAAGAATATAAAGGAATTGGAAATTACATAGCTATGTCATTACTGTAACCCACTGCTGGTAGTGACCCTGGTTTTGTATTGATTTCGTGTGTATGGTATTGTTGGAATGATGTTTGTGCAGGAATAGTAATGGCTGAAAGGAGAGATGTAGGAGGTGGTGGAGAAGGGGCAGGAGAGGATCCCACGCAGAGGATGATAGTAAAAATTTGGGAGAGTTTGACAGAGATTTGGGTAAGACTGGACCAGCAATCACCGGTACAGCCAGCGGCAGCAGTACCACCATTTCCGGAGGAGGCAGTACCAGTAGTTCCAGTTCCACCCCCACCCGGAGTAGAGGTACCTCCTGTAGTACCTATACAATCAGTAGTTCCAGTGAGACCAGTTACTGGAGAGGAGACTACGGTACTTGTGGAGCGGTTTTTGAGATTGCAGCCCCCTACATATTCAGGAGGTCCCAATCCAGATACGGCGGAACATTGGATACATGAAATTGAAAGGGTATTTACAATAATGAGGTGTCCTCAGGAAGATAGAGTGCTTCTTGCAGCATACCAGTTATGAGGGTTTGCACAAGAATGGTGGCGACTGAAGATGCAGACAGTTTTTACAGGCAGGATGGAGGACACTATTCCATGGTTAGAATTTTTGTCGGTATTTAATGATTCCTTCTTTCCAATACAAATTCAGCAGATGAAGAGAGAATAGTTTAGGACACTTCAGCAAGGGAATCTCTCAGTGCTTGAATATCAGATGAGATTTATAGCCTTGAGTAGGTATGCCCCATATGTAGTGACGGATAACACTATGATGGTGAAATACTTTATTCGAGGTCTGAGACCAGAATTGCAAGATGCAGTGATCCCATTGATGTGTAGAATAGTGGAAGTGACAGCTCAAAGAGCAGAAATACTTGAGAGGACTGTTCGAGCCAGGCAGTCTCAGACAGGTAGTTTAGGTTCGGGTAGTTTCCGGCATCCACAATCGCCAGGAGGAATTAGTAAAGGAAAAGCACCTTTCGGAGTTACTTCATCATCTGGAATAGGAAAATGGGGCAAGCAGATCAAGAAATTCTTTCAAGGAGGTCGTGGTAGAGGCAGGCAGCAGGGTTTTCAGCAGGGCCGTGGTTATAGGCCACCAGTACCAGAAGAATCTCAGCAAGAGTACGTCAGGGTAGCCTACGACATATCCAGCTTTCAGATGTTATACTTGTGGGCAGCCAGGACATTTAGCAAGGAATTGTCCGTATCCTCGAGAGCAGACTTATGGTAGAGGGACCCAGCAGCGGCAGCCCTTCCAGAAGTCAGTAGAGCAGGGCAGAGGTGCACCATACCAAAGAGGAGGATGGGGTCGAGTGATGGCAGTTACTAGAGCTCAGGCGGAAGCATCCAATCTTATTGAAGGTATTTTACCTTTCTTTGATTTTACTGCAAAAGTATTAATTGATCCGGGTGCTTCCCATTCTTTTATTTCCGAAGATTTTCTGGATAGCATGGTATTTACTTTAGAAGAAAAGCCTTGTGAGCTGGTAGTGGAAATTCCTTCTGGAGGATATTTGTTGACCTCTTGCTTTTTAGAAGAAGTCCTGATAGTAATCCATGGAAATCAAATGTCAGCAAGATTGTATGCTTTAACATTGAAAGAATATGATGTGATTTTGGGGATGGATTGGTTAGAGGCCTATGGGGCATTGGTTGATTGTAGAAAGAAGAAAGTTAGATTTTGCAGACCCGGAGGTGAAGTGTTTAAATTTCAAGGTATGCCTTTTTACACTCCCAAGTTTATTATTTCTGCACTTAGAGCTAGAAAATTAATTAATGCGGGATGTGTAGCGTACCTTGCTTCTGTTAGTCTTGTTGAATCTAATAAGTATATAGATTCAGTGCCTGTGATTAGAGAATTTGTAGATGTGTTCCCAGATGAGTTGCCAGGGTTAGCTCCACGCAGAGAGGTAGACTTTACAGTTGAATTGCAACCAGGTAGTTTACCTATTTCTAAAGCACCATATAGAATGGCTCTAGCGGAATTGAAAGAGTTGAAAAAGTAGCTGCAAGAGTTATTAGAAAAGGGTTTTATTAGGCCTAGTCAGTCACCTTGGGGAGCGCCAGTGTTATTTGTCAGAAAGAAAGATGGTAGTCTACGGATGTGCATAGATTACCGGTTGTTGAATAAAGTTACAATTAAGAATAAGTATCCACTTCCTCGGATTGATGATTTGTTTGATCAACTGCAATCAGCCAAAGTATTTTCCAAGATAGATTTGAGATCAAGATATCATCAATTGCGGATCAGAGAAGAAGATATTGAGAAGTCAGCTTTCCGGACTAGATATGGACACTATGAGTTTGTGGTGATGCCTTTTGGATTGACAAATGCACCTGCAGCATTTATGAATTTGATGAACAAAATATTTCATCAGTACTTAGATCAGTTTATAGTGGTCTTTATTGATGATATATTGGTTTATTTAGCATCAGAAGAAGAACATGCAGATCATTTACGGATTACTTTGCAGATATTGAGAGATCATCAACTTTTTGCTAAATTTAGTAAATGTGAATTTTGGTTGAAGGAAATTCAGTTTCTAGGTCATGTGATATCAGGTGAAGGTATTGCAGTGGATCCAGCCAAAGTTGAGGCAGTAATGAAATGGGAAGAGCCAAGAACTGTGTTTGAGATTAGGAGTTTTCTGGGTTTGGCAGGTTATTACAGAAGATTTATCCAGGATTTCTCCAAGATAGCAGCACCAATGACAAGATTAACAAGAAAGGGTGTTCCTTTTGTGTGGTCCCCAGAGTGCAGGCGCAGTTTTGCAGAGTTGAAGAAAAGATTGACATCAGCACCAGTTTTAGAGATTCCGTCGGGCAGTGGCGGATTTGTTCTATTTACAGATGCATCCAAGAGAGGTTTGGGTGCAGTTCTGATGCAGCATAGTAAAGTGGTAGCCTATGCCTCCAGCAATTGAAGAAGCATGAGGAGAACTACCCTATTCATGATTTAGAGCTGGCAGCAGTAGTTTTTGCATTAAAGATTTGGCGACAATATTTGTATGGTGAAAGATTTGAGATTTTTACTGACCATAAGAGCTTGAAATATATATTCTCTCAGAAAGATTTGAATTTAAGGTAGCGCCGATGGATGGAATATTTAAAAGATTATGACTTTAATTTGGCATATCATCCAGGCAGAGCAAATGTGGTAGCTGATGCACTAAGCAGAAAAGCGGTTATGAATCAACTTATGATCAGAGAATGGAAACTTTATGAGGATGTGGCGGAGAATTCTTTTCATGTGCCAAGTAGTCAACGTAGAGCAATTTTAGCAACTAGTGCAGTGGAGCCTTCTCTTTACTGGAAGATAGTAGAGGCACAGAAAGTAGATACCAATTTAGTTGATATTCTTAGAATGGATGAAATAAATTTGGGGCATGATTATGTGGTCAAATTAAAAGGATGATTGTATATTCCAGAAGATATAGAAATTAGACAGAAGGTTCTAGAAGAAGCTCATCGATCAAGGTACACCATCCATCCAGGCAGCACAAAAATGTATCAAGATATGAAGAAGCATTTTTGGTGGCCAAATATGAAGAGAGAAATTGCATAATTTATAACTAGATGTGCAGTATGTCAGCAGATAAAAGCAGAGCATCAAAAGCCAAGAGGATTGTTGCAGCCGTTAACCATTTCGCAATGGAAGTGGGATGACATAGCAATGGATTTCATAGTTGGTTTGCCCAGTTCATCAGGTCATAATGCAATATGGGTTTTTATGGATAGATTGACCAAGGTTTACAGATTATTACCAGTTAGCATGTCGTGGTCAGTTGATAGACTAGCTAAGCTATATGTAGAAAGGATTGTACCTTTGCATGGGATACCAGTTACTATAGTTTCAGATCGAGACCCTCGATTTACTTCAGGCTTTTGGAGGAGTTTGCAAAGAGTCGTCGGTACAGAGCTAAGATACAGTTCAGCATATCATCCTCAAACAGATGGGTAGACAGAAAGAACAATTCAGACCATTGAAGACATGTTGAGAGCTTGTTGTCTTGTGTGGGGAGGCATTTGGGAGCATCATTTGGGTCTGGTTGAGTTTGCATATAACAACAGCTACCATTCAAGTATTGAAATGGCACCTTATGAAGCCTTGTATGGCAGACCGTGCAGATCACCATTAAATTGGCATGAAGTAGGAGAGAGGCAGGTTTTGGGCCCAGAAATGATTCATCAGTGTGCAGAAACAGTAAAATTTATCCAAGAGAAGTTGAAAACAACCCAGAGTCGCCAGAAAAGTTATGCAGATGTTAGACGAAGACCGTTGTAGTTTGAAGTTGGTGAATACGTATTTTTAAAGGTATCTCCTACTAAAGGTGTATTAAGGTTCAGTAAGAAAGGCAAGTTGAGCCCGAGATATGTTGGGCCGTTTCAAATAAAAGAAAGGATGGGTGAAGCAGCTTATAAATTGGATTTGCCAGCAGATTTCACCGATGCTCATGATGTGTTTCATGTTTCAATGTTAAGAAAGTATATTAAAGATCCAACCCAAGTTGTGAGTTACCAAAGAGATGATTTGAAGCCCGACATGTCAATGCCGGAATATCCAGTACAAATTTCAGGCTATAGAACTCAAAAGCTAAGAAACAAAGAAATTGAGTTGGTAAAGGTTAGATGGGAGAACAGGCAAGGTGGTGAAGATACTTGGGAATTAGCGGAAGAAATGAGAAAAGCGTATCCATACTTGTTTGAGTAAGTTTTATTCTTTTTAGGTGATAGTACCATATGAATTGAATTGAAATTTGATAGTTGGCTTTTATTTTAAATTTCGAGGACGAAATTTCTTTTTAGGTGATAGTAATGTAACGTTCCGACCGTTCGGATCGTCCTTGTGTGGTCGTGGAGGCCAGTGTGTGGCCGATGAAGCGAATGACAGGTGTTTTCTGTGTGTTGGGAGACTTTTCTCATTTGGGTACTCTGATTCTCGATTGCTAACGTGGTCGTTTGGGGGTCACGATCAGCACGCGACAGTTTAGAGCGACGCGTTCATGGCACCGCCGGTTTAAGTGAGCGTGTGCATGTCTGCCGCGTGTCTCTTGCAGGGCGCAAGGGTTGACGTCAGCAGGCTTAACGCGACAGCAGAAAGAGTCGCGTTCAGGTCGCGGTTGTGAATGGCGTCGCGTTCTTATCTGCACTACGTTTTAAAGTAACCCTAGCAGAACAGAGTTGGTGAAAGCTCTGCTCGGCCAGGGGGTTTTTGCTATGGGAATTTCTTGGTGATTTGGTTTGTTAGAGTTCGGTTTGATGAGTTCCTACCGCAAGGACGCTCAGTGGAGCGGGGGAAACGTCGTACAAGCTTCGTTCTTCGCGTTCTTCACGAAGGTAGGGAGATTTCTTATCGTTTGATCCGTGGATTGTTCATATGGTGTGGATGATGCGTTTATTGCTTTCTAAACAATAGATGGCATGTGTAGGAACACATTAAAGCATGAAAATGGAATAAGAACCATAGGTTTTAAAGAGTTTGAGGTGATTTGAATAAAGGGTTCTGGACAGGGTTCGTACCTGCTATCGCAGTCACTCTGAGAGCCGCGACCAGGTCACGACACCTCGAACTGTCGCGTTCTGAAGGCGGTCTATCGTACCACCACGACAACAGCCGAATGTTGTCATACGAGCATAAATGTAAGTGTTTGATGGTCTGTTCAGCGTGGTTTATGTTATCAGGTGATAGAAAGAGGTGCTTTGGCACTCTCTTGACGCTCAGGGAGCGTGTGGCTAGTGATTAATGTGGTGTTTATGTGGTTTATGTGGAGGCTTCACGTGATTTGTATATTGAGCATACGGTTTTTGTGTATGTGGTGTGTAGTTTGACGCCTTCTGTGGATACCTCCTCAGTTGGGAGCCCCAGGTTTTGTGTGAGCCAGGCACGTGAGTGCTCGGGGCTTGTCCCGGTACTGGGTACCGACGAGGTCTTGTCGTCTTCCTGGACACCCTCACTCTTGTGCTGAGTAGTACGTCCGGCTGAGGGAAAGACGGCAGTGGGACAGTGACTTGTGAGAGTTTGTGTTAGTCACTTGTAGCGCGCTCGTAGCTGGGGGAGACGGACACCAGTAGACGTACTGGACTCCAGCTAGTCCTATTTTCTAGTACCTCACTTTAAGGAGCTTGGGCCAGAGTCCCTAAAGGTGTTAGGCATGGGCCTGCGAGGTGTGTGTCCTGCAGGTTGTGGTGGTTTAGTTGGACTCCACAGTTCTTTGTACTTGTTTAGTGGAGCGGCAGCTGGACCTTTCGTCCGTGGCTGCGAGACTGAGAGGTAGTCCTGTGTGGTTGTCCGGGTCAGTAACTGGTGTCGCAAACCAGTTGACGTGGCTCGAGTGTGGCGTTTCACTACAGTAGCTCGTACACTTGCTTGGTTTTACTGTTTACTTATTTATGTTGATTCCTGTTAAGCAGTAAATGGTAATTGGTACTTACAGTTTTATATCCTGCTAGATAATACTATAATTGTTAGCATAGCATTTCCTGCTTTGTTACTTGTGTTGGTTTGCTCGGTTTCTAGGGAGTTTCCCTACTGAGCCAGTGACTCGAGAGGCTCACCCCTACCTCCTACCAGGTGAGGGAGTTCAGGAGACTTCGCGCCCATCGTCTAGTGGAGGGTCAGCACCACCAGCAGTGTAATATTACTTTTCTGTTGATCACCTCGGGGTATGCCCCAGGTTTTGTTGTTGTCTGGTTACAGTTGTACTTCAGTTATGTACATTGCATGTAAATATTTGTGAGATTGGAAGATCTTATGAATATTTGAGCTAGTTTCCTTATGTTTCTACGGATTCGTGGTATGATATCCCTTGCGAGGCTTCGGCCCATTCGCGGGAGGCGGACTCGAGTTAGACTCGTTATTAGGTTAACGGGTCTGAACGGCGAGACCGTCACATACATTGCCTGAACCAGGCCTTGCATGAACACGTCATAGTCCATAGGTGGTGGTGGAGGAAGTACTGTGGGACCCTGGGGTGCTGGGGCCTGCTGCTCACCCCTCTCCTCACGCCTCTGTTCATCCTCCCTAGCCTGAGCACCACACCTACCATGGCTCGCCATAGCCTATAAAACAATTTAATCTATTTAGAATCTAAGTTATTTAGTCCTAACCATTTCTTAACTCTCTTTAATTCATTATTAGATATTTTTCACATATATGGACTAATTCTACAAAGACTTTGCAATATTGTAAAGATGATGACATGTTCATGTACAATCTCAACCTGTTGCTCTGATACCAATCTCTTTAATGACCCTCCTTATACTGGTACGATTATACCAATCCACATTGATATAAAGGGCATCATTACAGTGGGATATTTACCCAACACAATACAATAGGCTAAGATGTACATAAATAACAAAAGAGTATAGCGGAAATAAAAGAAATCTTATTCCATCATCATTCACATAATTCTATAGTCTATATAGCAAATGAAAGAAATAACAACTATCCACATTATTACAAGTCCATATGAATACATAATGACATTGTTCACATACTATGAAAGGAAAGAGTAAACTACGCAGCACTCCACAGGCAGCTACTCCTCTCGCTCGGAGTCGCTCCTCACTAAGTCCTCCTCAAGCACGGGGACTCACTTGTATGTTAAAGTAAGTATGAGTCTTTCAACAAGACCCAACAAGCAACCTAAAGTACATCCTTACACATATCACATACACATGCTAGTCTCTTAGAAAATGAAGGAAATACATGTTACATGCTTCATGTTAGTTAAGTAAATACACGTGACAACCTACACATGCTTTCTACACATAACAAATAACATGATTCATGGTTTCAAATTCTATTTACATCATTTCACAATTCTACACAATTAAAGCATGGAATTATGCACATAGTAACTAGCAATCCTAGCATGATATCTAATCATTTTCACATGCTTTTATAACACATATTCACATCTTAAGCTTGCAGTTTAAATATAAAAATATCACATTCACATGGTTTCATATCTTTTCACATGCTATCACACAACACTATCACATGTTCACATTTCACATATTCACCTATTTCACACTTTTACACTTAATTTGCCGTGACACATACTCCGAACCACCATAAAGAAGGACACACATTCACATAACACATACCCGTCACCTAGGCAATACAGTGATGAATCTTGGTAATTGCGCAGAACCGAGAGAAGCCCTCTCCACCCTAACCAGTGGTACTTGTCCACCTCCAGGATTTCATCCTAATGCCCATAGGATATCACGTACACAATGAGCCTTCCCATAGGGACTTTACTATAGTACGGCTCCACAGCCTTCTATGGTAACAGTGTCAATCTTGGCACAATTTACACATTATCACTTAATCACATGGGTTTATTCACTTATATGCACAATTTAATCCCTTTCACATGCACTTTATATAAACATTCATATCTCAGGTTACAGAACTATACACTACTATTCCACAGAGATAACTAATTCATAACAGAGCCCTAACATGCTGCTAAATACTGAAATTCACATGATTTAACTCAAACGTGTTTAACATGGCTTAATTAACCTCTTAAGATACAAACAGTACTCACAGGTATCAAAATAGTACAAAATTTTTATGACAGGCTTCATACAAGTAATATGTCACATGCCTAATTTTTCATAGTTTTCACTATAGTAAAACTAATTTTAATAATTTAAAAAGATTTCATGCTAGTTTAGCAAATTATTCACTTAAACATGGTTCATAGCACAACAGTCATTCCTATCAGTTCTAAAACCTGAAAGCAGTAACCATAAGATCATTGAAAATTTCTAAAGTCCTAACATGCAACAAAACTAATTAGTCTGAATTAAACACAGCCAAATCATGCTTATTTTCCAATAACAGAAATTAAAATAAATAATATCATGCTCAGAAAATTGACAGAACCTCATGATATGACCTACAGATAATACCTGACAAACCCTAATTTTTACAACATGTACAGTTAACCAAAAGTCTGAAATTCACATCACAGAGATCAAATCACAGTTCTGAAAAACCTGAAGAACTTGGCGGCAAGGGCCTTGCCACCAACATGGGTTAACGGCACACGATGATGTCGTTAACTCAGGAACTTGGCGGCAACAAGGTTGCCGTCAACCTCCAGTATGCAGAAGTGCAGACCGAACTCAAACAAATAGGAGAATTGGGGGTTCCAGGACTCGAATAAAAATCCGTAAAATTCTTGAGACCTAAAGGACATGTCTAGGGATGTAATCCCTCGATTACTTGCCTGGAAATAAATCTAAGGAGATCAAATCTTGTCGAAGAAGCCCTCCTCGGCCAAGCCAAGAAGGTGTAAAATTCCCTCCCAAATCCGATCTGTTTGCTGATGCAGATGGATCTCTAGAGTCGGGGAAGATTCCTCAATGCTTGGAGCACCTCCCAGTCGAAGTAGATCGTCGGAAGAAGCTCTCCAATCACTGGATCAAGCCTGAGAAGATCAATTTTCGCACAACAAAAACCCTAGTTTTCCCTTTTAGCCAAAAGACCTAATCTCGCCGGAAACTGTTGGTTTTATAGGTTTAAGGGTCGGGGTGCGCCTAGGATTAGATCTTCCTACCGTTGGGGATACTTTCCTAATCAAGAACCGGAGAAAATGCAGCCATTTTTAGATCTGGAATCGCAACATAACCGGAGAAGTAAACAGCCACATTGCTGCTGTTTACAAGAAGTCAGCGTCCATCGATCTGGACGTCAATGTCCCCTGCCCAAGAAGTCAACGACACACTTGTTGCCGTCAACCTACCCTTAACGTCAAGGGATGTTGACGTTAACAGGGATTTCGGCAGAAAACAGAAACATCCAATAAGCCACAAACACAATAGAGATACATACAATATGTACAGTATTATTTAAATACAATATGCACAGAATTAAATAAATATAATATGTACATAAATAAACATGTATATACATATGCACATAAGTAAATAAATAATTATAATATGCATAAAACCAAATAAGCAAAATATGAGAAAATTCGAGGGCCTTACACTAATCATGGTGCTAATCATCAAGAAACCTCACTTTTAATTAATTACATTTAACATGATCATTAGTGGTGTATAACTGGAAATAGTAGTCACAGATGTCAGAACATGCTCAAATTTTAATCACAAATCCTATACATAGAATAAGTTAGGCATCTTCTTTTTCAGAATTTTTACAATAGTACATATATTTTTAACATTTATCATAGGTCTTAGGTAATTAACAAGATAATTTATGAAAACATGGTAAACAGAAAACATACTACTCTATCTATCTTGAAACATGCACATAGTAACCCTAGATTCATTGAAAAATACTGTGACAATAATACACATCATACATATTTATCCCAGATTTAAATCTGTCATGACATGCTTACTCATAACAGAAAATCTACAATTTACAAATATGGTCAGAAAAATATCCAAAATTCATAACTCAATCTACTAAATGTATCTGACAAGGCAAAATTCTCCAACCCTATTCATATAGTCAAAATCTCTGAAAGATCACATCACATATATTAAAAACACATTTCTGCAAAATCTGAAGAACTTAACGGCAAGGGGCTTGCCGTCAAAGGGGGATAATGGCATGATCGATTGCCATCAACACAGGAACTTAACAGCAAGGATGTTGTCGTTAACTTTCTGTTTGCAGAAAGTGCAGTCTAAAAGTATAAAGACAGAGAATTTGGGTGTCCAGAACACGAGACAAAAATCTGCAAAAATTGTAAAACCCTAGATGATAGGCATAGGGATGAAACCCCTAAGTTACTTGCCTCTAGAAAACTCCCTGAAGATCGAATTTGGGTGAGGAAGCCCTCATCGCCAAGCCAAAGAGGTAAACTTCACGGTTTGATTCGACCTCCACGCCCTAGTAGACGATCCCCCGGCGTTAAGAGAGCTTCTCAACGTTTAGAAGAACCTCCCCCTTGCAGTAGAACAACGGTGTAGCCTCTGGTTCACTGGATCAACCTCCACAAACTCTCTCTTTTCCTTTCCCCGAAACCCAAAAAGCCCTAGCTGAGCCAAATCCTTTCTATGCTAAGATGACCTAGTTTTATAGGAGTTTGGGTTGTAGGTGTCTTGGGAAAGAGAGAATCCTAGCTGACGTGGGTTTCTTAATCTGTATCCCAGAGAAATCGAGACGATTTCAGATCAAGAATCCCAAACACAGTCGGAGATCTTAACGTCCAATTGATTTCCGTCTACATGAAGTAAACATCAATCGATCTTGACGTCAAGATTCCCAAGTCAAGTGGTAAACGACACATATCTTGCCGTCAACCAGCTGTTAACGTCAAAGGATGTTGACATTAAGAAGAAATTCGGACAAAAATTAAAAATATAACACAAGTCATAAAAGGCACAAAAAACTAGGGCCTTAACACTAACGACTTCTTTCTTGTTCCTACTGGCTACTTGGAAAGAAGGAAGATGTTCCAGCTGGTGTGCACTTCCAAGGATGTCAGCAGTAGGTCCAAGATGTTGACTACGAGTAGAAGTAGACATGCAGACATTAAATGCAAAGCAGATGATCAGACTCGTGAAGTCTTTTGTTACGTGTCTCATACCTCTTTTTGCCTTCTATCTGTATTTTCTGCAGATGGCTAGAAATAGACTGTAGTGCTTTTCTTTTGTTGCAGGATGGAAGAGATTTTAGGCAAAAAGATCTTCAGTCAGAGAAATAATAAGATAAGCATATGAAGTGCATTTGAATTATCATTGGGGGGCCAAATACATTTTGAAACATTTGAAATGTAGTGGCAATCGATGTCTTAAGGTAATCGATGTTTAAGTTAAAAGACAATCAAAGTTCAAATAGTCAACAATCAATATTTTAAGATAATCGATATAAGTAATCGATGTGAAAGCAATCGATGTTCTAAGGCAATTGATGTTGCAATGTAGTCGATGTTTGAGTGCAATCGATATTAAGATACAATCAATGTTAACGTATAATCGATGTTTATACAATCGATGTTTAAGTGTAATCGATGTTAGAGTGCAGTCGATGTTTATGTAATCGATGCTTAAGTGTAATCGATGTTCATGTAATTAATGTTTAAGTATAATCGATGTTCATGCAATCTATGTTTGATTTATAATAGTAATCAATGTTTAAGTGAAACAGTCGATGTTATGAGACAATCTATCTGTAAAGAGGTAATCAATGTTTAAAGGGAATCAATGTCTAAGGTAATCGATGTTTAAGACAATCGATGTTTGAACATAATCAATGTTTAAGTGAACTATAATTGATGCGAGTTTGTATAGCAATCAATGTGATATTAAAATAGTAATCGATGTGCCACTTCAATTGTCCAGGAGTCGGAGTAGGATATTCATACAAAGACTTCGGATATGACGAAGTAGCAGGCGATGAAAAATACAATAATTCTGTTAAAAATGATATTGAATATATTAATGATATTTATGATAATCACGAGTTTTGTTATCACCAAAATAAAAGGATAGAATATAAGAGTGGTTCAACAATCTCCCCTTTTCGGTGATGACAAAACTCATTTGAATTTTCAACAAATATTCAATACAACTAATGAATAGAAAATTCATAACATAAAATACTCTCCCCTTTTTGTTAATAACCAAAAAGGAAGGATCTTACCATTTGCATTTCCCCCCTTTTTAAGGACTTCTTACTAATATGCTCTGAGTTTGAAGGAGAGGGGTTCAACAATATGTTTATTGCTGTCAGTGATTATTGCCCCCCTTTAGTGTTCACTTTCTCTGAATGTGATACTCCCCCTTAATGTGATGCTGGTGAGTCTTCACGAAGATTCCCTACATTAGTCTATAAAAGAGACAGAAATACTTGCAAGGATATTAGTAGCATGAAAAAAAATGAATGTATTTTAAATAAAAATTAGGAATTAAGGACGACTACTTCCTCTTCATATTGGAATGAAGTGAGGAGTTGGTAATCACTAATCGGATGCTTTTGAGCATCCCTAACCATACCCATTTGAATGCCTTTTTGCTGTTTTGTTCATCAAGAGCAGATTGCCATTCTCTTTATCTTCTTTGTGTTTGAGCTACCTGAGAAGTTATCCCATGTAGCTGTGAAGGTCCTTCTTTTGTATTTCTTGTGTTTCTCCTCTTTTCTCTTCTTCTTTTCCTCCTTTCTCTTGGCTAAGATTTTTTGGATGATTTCTTCTTCACTATCAACATCACTATTATCATTGGTAGTGTCTTCATCTGAAGTGCTCTCCTCAGCTTTGAATGCATTGATTAACTTCCTCTTGAAGTGTTTTCTTCTAATCTCTTCATGCTGATCTCATGGGCCATGAGATATTCAATGAGCTTCTCCAAAGTCATAGTGGAGAGGTCATTAGCTTATTCTATAGCAGTGACCTTTGGAGTCCACTCATTTGGGAGAGATCTTAGGATCTTCCTGACCATATCACCCTGGCTATATTTCTTTCCCAACCCTGCAAGTCCATTTACAATTTCAGTAAACTCATTGTACATCTGAGATATGGAATCACCTTGTTCCATTTGGAACTTCTCATATTTTGTCACCAATATATCAATCCTGGTTTCTTTTATGTTGTCAGTTCCTTCATATGTGAGCCTTAGTGTTTCCCACATATCCTTTGTGTTTACACGCAGAAATTCTATTGAATTCTTGCTTGGTTAGCACTCAACACATGAAGCTCTTGGCCTTGCTGTTCAAAGATATCTTCTTTTTTCTCTTCAACTGTCCATTCTTCCTTTGGCTTTGAGATTTGGAGATCACCATCTTCTATGATGCTCCAGATTTGATAGTCGTAGCCTTATAGGAAGAACTCTATCCTAGTCTTCCAGTATTGATAATCTTCTCCATCAAATAGTGGAGGTGGGAAGATGGATTGACCTTCTGCAAATCTTTGGGCTTTGATCTTTGCTCTAAGATCATTAAATCTTCCTGACTTTTCAGAGACCAAGGCTCTAATACCACTTGTTGGCCCTATTAATATGGCAACAAGTCTAACCTAGAGGGGGGTGAATAGGAAATCTAAAACAAAAATCACCACTTTAAAATGTTTGGTTAATATAAATAAACATGTGCAATGGAAGTTAAGAGTGCGGAAGCAAGCACACAAGAGACACAAAGATTTATCCTGGTTCGGCCCTTCCAAATAGAAGTCCTACGTCCAGTCCCTAAGCAAACTCTTGGGATTTCACTAACCACCAAGTAATCTTGGTCTTCCCTTAAACAAGTAGCATACAACATCCAGCACCCTAGCTGGTCTTCTTCTCTTTCCCAGGCAAGAAGACAGTCCACTATTTCACCTCAGCCAGGTGTTTCTTTTACGAGCTCAGAAGCAACTCACTGGTACACACCCTAGTAGGTCTTCCCTTCAAACAAGGGGAACACTGGTATAGACCCCAGATGGTCACCACTAGGCGCAAGCTGGTCTTCCCTTCTAATCATGGGGAACGCTTGCAAAACAAGCCTTCTTTCCAACCAAAGAGGAACACTTCTGAATACAGAAGATGAGACCTGGAGCCCCTAGATCAAGCTCAAGATACACAATGAAATGCTTGATCTGAGATTGAGTCTAAGAAAGAAAGAGTTTACATTAAAAGACTCTTCTTAGACTAAACCCCCAACTCTCTCTCTCTCAAATACCCAAAGACACCACAAAGAGAGAATGAGGAAGAAGAAGACAACTTGAATGTTTTAGCTTGAATGGCTCAAGAGCTCTCTTCTTTTCTGCTTGAGTGTGTGTTTGGGTTGGATTTCACTAGATGTCACTCCTTGAATTTAATCTTCAAATTTTTCACTCCCTTCTATTCTTCAATCATTGCTTCATTTTTATATAAAGCAAATGAAAAGGATCTGTTGAAGAATAGTTGTTGCTCTTGTTCTTTAACTTCTTCTTTTTCTACTCTGTTTCTCTTGAGTCTAACGACTTCTTTCTTGTGTCTATTGGCTACTTAGAAAGAAGAAAGATGTTCCAGCTAGTGCGCACTTCCAAGGATGTCAGTAGCAGGTCCAAGATGTTGACTATGAGTAGAAGTAGACCTGCAAACATTAAATGCAAAGCAGATGATCAGACTTGTGAAGTCTTTTATCACGTGTCTCATACCACTTTTTGCCTTCTGTATGTATTTTCGACAGATAACTAGAAATAGACTATAGTGCTTTTCTTTTGTTGCAGGATAGAAGAGATCCTAGGCAAAAAGATCTTCAGTCAGTGAAATAATAAGATAAGCATATGAAGTGCATTTGAATTATCATTTGGCACCAAATACATTTTGAAACATTTGAAATGTAGTGGCAATCGATGTCTTAAGGCACTGAATGTTTAAGTTAAAAGACAATCGATATTCAAATAGTCAACAATCGATATTTTAAGATAATCGATATAAGTAATCAATGTGAAAGCAATTGATGTTCTAAGGCATTCGATGTTGCAATGCAGTCAATGTTTGAGTGCAATCGATGTTAAGATACAATCGATGTGAACGTATAATCGATGTTCATGCAATTGATGTTTTATGCAATTGATGTTTAGGTGTAATCGATGTTAGAGTGCAATCGATGTTTATGCAATCGATATTTTAGTGTAATCGATGTTTATATAATCGATGTTTAAGTATAATCGATGTTCATGCAATCGATGTTTGATTTATAACTGTAATTGATGTTTATGTGAAGCAATCGACGTTATGAGGCAATCGATCTATAAAGAGACAATCGATGTTTAAAGGGAATCAATGTTTAAGGTAATCGATGTTTAAGACAATCGATGTTTAAGTGAACTATAATCGATGTGAGTTTGTATAGCAATCGATGTGCCATTTCGACTATCCAGGAGTCGGAGTAGGACATCCATACAAAGACTTCGGATATGACAATGTACCAGGTAATGAAAAATATAATAATTTTGTTAAAAATGATATTGAATATATTAATGATATTTATGATAATCATGAGTTTTGTTATCACCAAAATAAAATGATAGAATATAAGAGTGGTTCTACATTAATTTCTATAGTGCACATCCGTTAAATGTGAGACCAAGTCATTAATGAGATATTGAACTAAATGGGAAACACATTATTATGCAGCCGGACTGAACTCTTGAATTATTGCCTTGTTATTCCCAAATTGTCTTGACATTATTGAACTCATGAAATTCATGTTAAAGACCATACTTGATTGTGAGTATCTACAATTAAAATCGTGAGATGCAGGATCGGGCACAACATGTAACAACATGGATTTTTAAATCCCAAATAAATGGGGATAAATTGATGGACAAGATTAATTAAGGACTCAATCAGGACAATTAAAGTAAGAAGTCAATAAAGGAAGTCTTGGGATGCATGAGAAATTCATGAAAAGGGAACACAGGTACCCCCTCAAGTAGTTGCAACTCACCAACCCTTCGACTGGTCAAATATACCGATGTTCGTCGAAGCAAAGCTTCGGATATGACGAAGTTAGCTTCGTATATGACGAAGTGTAACTTCATAGAAAATAGAATAAAACAAAGTTAGTCAAAGCAACACGTCGTATATGACGAAGTGGATGACGAAGTGAAACTTTTTATAACCAAACGAAACGCTATCGGCCGAAGTGGAACTTCGGATATGATGAAGTGGAACTTTGTATATGATGAAGTGAGACTTCGTATAAAACATAAGAAAATGCTATCGACCGAAGTGGAACTTCGGATATGAACGAAGTGGAACTTCATATATGACAAAGTGAGACTTCATATACAATAGAAGAAAATGCTATCGGCCGAAGTGGAACTTCGGATATGTCAATGTGAGACTTCGTATAAAATAGAAGAAAATGCTGTCAGTCGAAGCAGAACTTCAGATATGACGAAGTACCAATCAATTGCTTTTTATGTAATCAATGTTCTTTTCTTCAATAATCGATGTTCAAGTGAATAATTGATGTTCCGTTAGTAATCGATGTTCAAGTGAACAAATCGATGTTCTTTTAGTAATCGATGTTTAAGGAAACAATCGATGTTTAAGTAGTAATCGATGTTGGTCTGCAATCGATGTTTAAGTAGTGTTACCGTAAGTGTAACATAGGTCGGCTCAGGCCGAGGAGACCGAGGAGGTGCTTCTCGCCGAAGAGTGAGCCGAGGCAACCAAGCCGATGAATCCCGTCTGAGGCGTGCTTGACCGACGCGAGATGCTGGTTCCAAGCTCCCGATCTGACCTGCAAAGTCCGCCAAGAGGCCTCGGCGCGGAGACACTCCGACACTCTAGTCAGTTGCTAGCCAAATAGAATGGCCTGGTCTGTGGGATAGAACAGCGTACTTGCTCCTGTGGAGTGTCTGCCTCTTATATAGTGCTAGGAGATCTGTGTAACAGTTGGACGACCCTACCAATCTCGCTGGGGGTTTTCGTGATTAACGTCGGATTGGAAGTTGCAACCGCCCTACCAGGTCATTGTGATCGTGGTCTTAATAGCCACAGTTATTGGTTCCGTAATCTTTGGACCTTACCTCACCTTCCATGTCAACCACATGAGCAACGTTTCGAAGTACCTGCGAGCACGTTGGGCTCCAGGTCGGCTCTATTCGAGCGGAGAGCGTCCCCAGCCGAGTTGAGGAAGACGGACCGAGGTGCATAGTTGATTCATTATTCCGACCTGACCCGTCGAATAGCTAATGATCTACCTGAGATGAAGGACGTCGGCCTATGCCTTCAATGAGGTTGGCTGACACTGAGGACAAAGTCGACCTGCTGTGATATCCCCGTATCATTGGCCCCCCAGGTTCACGTCGGAATTTGAACGAAGGGCGTAGTGAAGCTGAATCTTTTCGCCATAAGCACGTGTCTGGCCACGTGGCTCTGTTAGCCCATGTGGCCCGCTCTGTGCCGCGTCACCCTACTGTCAGATGCCGCCCTGCCATGAAGATGCATCATAATGCTGCCATAGTCGCCATGCGCCGAACGTCGCCTCGACTGCTGTTCGGCGCGCCAGTCATCCATCGCCTCCTCGACTCCCGTGCGTGATCATGGTGTTGGATGAAGATGGCACTATAGTTGTCCTAGAGGGGGTTGAATAGGACTTCTTTGCACTTTAAAAATTTTATCTAAAATAAACAATCACTAAATAACTTTGTTAGTACTTAGTGTTGTGTGTGAAACAAGTGAAAAACTTGGCGGAATCATCACAAAGAAGCCACAAGAATTTTCTTGTTTCGGCCCTTCCTACATGGAAGTCCTACGTCCAGTCCCCAAGAAACCCTTAGGATTCACTAACTGCCAATAAACACTGGCCTTCTCTCAAACCCGAGAGGAATTACAAACCCACTTGTTCTCAGCAAGTCTTTCGTTACCCAAGGGGTACAAAGACTATCTACACTCGTAGATCTTCCTTCACAAGAGGGGTACAGTAGGATACAAACCTCCTGTGGGTTTCCTTACACAGAAGTATGCTAGCTTGTGTGTCTGCTTAACAACAATGAGCAAACACAGAAATTTAGAAAGAAAAAAATAGATGAGAGTGAAACTCAAGTTCTTTCTGAAACAAAGAAGTAAACTGAAGAAGATATGAAATGCAGTAGTCCACCAAGCGGAGAAGACTTCAAATTGCAGGAGGAGAGCAGAAGTCTAAGACTAAGGAGTGGCTCTCTTTCTCTTGAGTGGCTCTTCTGGCTTTTGGATGGGAGTGAAGTGTAGCTTCTAAGCCTTCTAAGTGTGTCACTCTATATTTCTTCTCTTGTGTATCTTCTATTCTATCTGTCGTGTCCCAAGCTTCGACTTCATATATATATGCTTCAAATTTTGCCCGTTTGATTTTTGGCCATTGGAAGCTAGCCGTTTGAAGGAGATAGCCGTTGAGAGGAACCTTTGATCTTCTTAGGTTTCTCCATCAAATCTTAGCTCCGTGAGTCCCACGTCTTTAAGCTATATGTTTAGCTTCATGCTTGAAGGACTCTCTCTCTATTGTTCTGCGGTTCCATGCTATGCAGAGATCTAGCATTCTTCATTAAATGTTCTGCAAACCTGAAAGGACAAGATAAGAGCAAATGCCTCCATACATGCCTTCGGAGTAGTAAGATAATGGATAAAATATGAAAACATTCAGACATAAGTTCATAACATTTAAGAATGAGCAGACAGTTGCACACATTTTTCTTCTGAAAGTCATGGTATATCTGATAGTAGCAGGTAGATTCTGACAGATAGCCCCATTATACTTATCAAGTATTTAATTTTGACCATCCGTCACCCAGAAGACCAGCTTATCTTCCTGTCAATAAAGGGATAGCAAATACATATTATATATAATATATATATATATATATATTATATATATATATATATATATATATTACAGATCCCAAAGGAGTTACTTGCTCAGATAAAAATATTTTTAATAAAGTATTTTCCTCGCCAAAGGATAATTGAAATTTTTACTAAGAGAAGACTTTAAGGAAACTGTCTCAAAAGGAAAATATTTCAATGCAGAGTTTATGATGTATGTTACTAGTACTTACTACTAGAGGTTTGATCACAGCTAAGTACAGATAAACAATTGACAGAAGATACTTCGACTTTTAAGAATCGGGTAAGACAATAATAGAGACAATAAACTTCGACTTCAGGAGGAATACTACTACTTCGACTTTATTGAAGTCAGAGTGAGAAAGCAATGACTTGACTTCTTTGGGAAGTCAGAGTGCCAACAAATAGATAGCGGACTTCGACTTATATGAAGTCAGAGTACGTCGAACTTTGACTTTTAAGGAGTTGGAGTTTCCTCAGACTTCAACTTTCCAGGAGTCGGAGTAAGGCTTAATAGATATCAATCGATACAAAGACTTCGACTTTCAAGGAGTCGAAGTTCTGCCAGACTTCGACTTTTTAGGAGTCGGTACTACCAGACTTCGACTCTTCAGGAGTCAGTGTATTAGATTGTTCATCAATTTGAAGTTTACTTCGACTTGTCAAGAGTCGGAGTCAGAGTCTGAGTCAGTGTATACAGTAACACTGTGGACTTAGAAAAATTTCGCTGTGATGATGCTTAGGTTTTGTGTAGGCATAGTATAGCTTTTTGATTTCCATAAATAGTAAAGGCAAAAAATATTAAAGATTTGTCATAACAAAAATATACGATAGATATTTAGTAAACAAAAAGATAGAAAAAAAGAGTTGCTCAACAATTCTTCCCCTTTTTGTTAATGACAAAAATCTTTTAGTGAAAACAAGTTTGATTTCTCTCTTTCTCCCCCTTGTGACATTAACAAAAAGGTAAAAGCAAATACACAGCAAGTATAAGAACAAACTTATATTGATTGCTGAAATGATTACATTATGATGTAAAGGTGGCACTAGGGAGATACAGAGAAGAGGGGATGCGAGCCAGAAAAGGCTGAAGAAGATCCCAGAGTTTCTTCTCATTATCGGGGAAGAAATTCTCAAACTTAAAAGGATCTATTTTGTAGGAAGGTCCTATGGAATGGATTTTCCTATATGACTTAACATGCCGACGATGATACCAGCTGAGTCTTCCGTGGTACTTATCATCAGATAAGGTTCCCTTCAGGGGAACAAAACTCTTCTTAGTAGCTAAGGACAGGAAGTCATGAACAGTGACATTCTAGTGAAGACCGTGGGAGTGAGATGCATCCTTAGCCTGATAGTAAATGATGTACCCTGAATCCATTTCTCCATAAGAAGACTTCCTAAGATTGTCATATCCTTTGAGAAGAAAACTGCGGGGGATAGCTTAAGTTTTCTACATTCTGCACTAAGTTCAGGATATGCTGCTGCCCATTCTTCTTCATTTAGTCTCTCAGACTCTGCAAAGAAATGTTGGAATTCTTCATGTGCTGAGAGCTCTTGGGAGCATTCAGACTGCAAATCTGTGGAAGGATAGCTTAATGTTGTATTTTGACCTTAAATCTTGCGGCTATCCTAATGTGCCTGTTGAGGACTAGATTGGCGAACTGCTTCCTAGAGGAGATGGCACCCACTAAGCTGGGATGCAGTCCGAAGGGCAAACCATTGGTCATGGAGGGAGTAATAGGTCTATTACCTTGAAGGATCATCCTCCATTGCCCTTTATTTACATCTAGTAGACCAAGCTTGAACCTTTCTTCATTGAAAGTCCTCATCCTAGCAAAATCAGTCTGGAGATTTCTCAGGAGAGTACGAAACAGGTTAAAGAACCTAAGATTAAGGTATTGGTGGACAGTCAGAAAAGGGTTTCGAGACTTGGCTGATAAGAAAAGTTCTTCTTCAGAGGGGTAAGTATTGAGAAAGTCTGATGGGGAAAGACTATGGCTTTTTTGTGTAATTAATTTTACATCAGCCACAAGGACTTCATATGTTTTGATGAGAAGAGGGAGCCAGTCTTCAAATTTGTAGTCTGGCATCCCATGGACTTCAAGAAAAACTTTTATTGAAAGGAATTCTCTGAAAATGTTTCATGTGATATTCAGAGTGATGATGTAGAGCATACCAGAAGGCTGGAAGGAGGGATCCATGACTTTGAGAGCTTACACCGGGTGATAGTCCTGGTGTAGAGCTAAGTCTGGATGAGATATGGTGGAGGAAGAGAAGCAAAAAGTGTGGAGGTTGGGTGTGAAGGTTTGGAACATCTACCTCAAGAGTTTTGAAATGATATTTTAGAAGTAATGTGGAAATGGAGGTATTACAGGACAGTCTACTGTTGGTTGTGAAGTGAGGGAGAAGGTGAAGTGGGATTGAAGGAGTATGTTGAGTAGGAGGTGGAGGAGGTAGTTCAGCAATTAGTGGAGGAGAAGGATCGAGGTAGGTGGAGGATCTTGAGCAACGGAGGGAGAAGGAATAGATAAGGATGAGAGGGGAACTGGTTGACCTACTTCATAAGTTTCCTCCTAACCCTTCTCTTAAAGGTCTTGACCTGGGGTCGACTCCTGATCTCTCTGCTCAACTGCTGTTCAGAGGGTTGAACTTCAAGTGCTGACAGTTGCTGCTCTGATTCTCCTGGTTGATCTTTCTCAGCTTGAACTAAACTGCCTTCAGGCTGTACACTTGCTACTTCAGGTTGCTGTTGTTGCTGCTGGTGCTGCTCCTCAGGTTGATAGGAGGAACTTGAGAATGAGTGTGCCCGGCTGGCACACTAACGAGGAGTAAAAGGTCCTTCATCTGATGACCTCTTCAGACATAAATCAAATCTACCATCGAGCTGCTGAATCTACATCTGTAGGACTAACATCATCTCTTACTGCTTCAGGATCAACTGGACACATCATCCAGATTCTTACTGGTCTCCCCCTGAGACCTAGGTTGGGTCTCAACATGTGGTGAAGACACATGATGATATTCTTCAAGAGAGGGCTCAACTAGAGTGGTGCTATGAATATCTTCTTCATGAGCCACACCCTTTCCTATTAGGTCCCTTAACACTTGATCTATAGTGTCTTCAAGAGCATCTTGTTCTTGAGAAGGGACAGGAGGCTAGACTTGCTCTTGATCTGTTGGGGCTTCTTCTTCTCTAGCTTCTTCTTGAGGGGAAATGGATCTCTATGCTGTATCTGGAAATATTTCGAGAGCGCACTGAGGGACAGAGTCCTTAATCCAAACATTTTGAGCTTTATTCTTCAAGACATAGTGGCTTCTCCTTAGAGTGTGGAGAGCCCTATCTTCTCCTTACAGAGGTGGACACTTCATCACTTAAGTCCACCAAAAATTCTGAACACAAGGTTAGCAGGGGCCCATAGGGAAGGGACTCATGCAGGTTCTTGGAACATGCCATCCTTTCTAAATAATGGAAGGCAAGTTGACCTTGTGTCCTGAATTCCAAATAATAAACTCCCATCTCGGACTGTATGGAAGAGTGTGTACCTGCCCTGGAGTGATGAAGTTGGTAATGGATGGTGTAGTATCTCTTTCTGCGGAGAGCCGTTGACAAGGAGCCCTTTCTTAGTGATGGAGCCTAATTTCCAATGACTCCCAATTTCTCTTCTCTATGGACACGATTTCACTGATCTTGTGTCCAGAGCTTGGGCAATCCAAGTTCAACAAGAAGTTTTTTCAAGATAGTGAATGATTTACCTTTCACTGAGCCTGTAACAGAACCGTCTGTTAGATTTGGAGAGACAAGAAGAAAGCCTTCAGAGCACCCTCAAAAGTCGATTCTGAAATCTGACATAGCCTCGACCACCCCATGGCTGCCCTCTACCCAACTAAGTCTACCCGATAGTTGACTAGAATCCACTATTTTCCCTGGGCAAACAGAGTCTTTGGTCAAAGATAGTCGTTGGAACTGCTCTAGGGAGAACATAGAGCCTTCAGGAGCCCTAGATGAAGCCATCTAGATAAACGACGAAAGGAGGTCTGATTAAGGTAACAGAGAAGATGTAGAAATAGTCTACATAGGCTTAAGATCCTACCTTTCTTCAAATAGAAGGTGGAAATCTGCAGAGGCTTCGAGCTTGGTTCCGTCGAGGTGAAGAACGAACGCGGGAACTAGGAGGAAGATGACAGTGGATTCAGAGAGATTTTAAATAGGTGAGTTTTTACGGAAGGGAAAAAGGGTCTTAATAAAGAAAGAGGAATGTGCAACGGACCGTGGATGATAAAATGAAAGGTCGAGATTTAATGAGTGAGCGGTTACACTTTTATTGATCTTTAAATAATATTGAGATATATATAATAATAAAAATTTAATTAAGATATGGACTCCGACTTTACAAACTCCGACTTTCGGATAGTCGCAATACCAAACTCCGACTTCTAAAGAGTCGAAGTCTCAGGACTTAGAATTTTTTTTCTAAAGAGAAAGAACAAAGAAGCATGTAGTGCAGAGGATTTTAATCAGGACTGCACATACCTATTTCTCTTCTGATAGATGTAAATCTATCTTCAGGAAGAGGTTTGGTGAAAATAACAGCTAATTGATCATCTGTAGAAACAAATTCAAGTAGAATATCTCCATTACTTACATGGTCCCTGATGAAATGATATCTGACCTCAATGTGCTTAGTTCTTGAGTGCTGGATTGTATTTTTGATTAAGTTGATTGCACTTGTATTGTCACAAAGCATTGGAATTCCATGCAGAGTATGACCATAGTCTTCCAGTTGATGCTTAATCCACAGTAGTTGAGTACAACAACTTCCAGCTGCAATATATTCTGCTTCTGTTGTGGACAAGGCTACTGAGTTCTACTTTCTGGAAGACCAAGAGATCAAACATCCTGCAAGAACTTGACAAGTACCACTGGTGCTTTTTCTATCTATCTTGCATCCAGCATAGTCAGCATCACTATATCCAAGCAATTTAAATTCAGAGCATCTGGGATACTATAGACCCAATTTACTTGTATTTATAAGATATCTAAAAATTCTTTAACAACACCATTGACATGTGATTCTTTAGGATCCACTTGAAATCTAGCACACAAACATACACTGAACATTATGTCTGGTCTACTGGCAGTAAGATAGAGTAGTGATCCAATCATACCTTTATAGATCTTCTGATCTACCTTTTTGCCAAGTGGATCACTATCTAACTTGATGCCTGAGCTCATGGGTATTCCTAAGGGCTTACACTTATCAAAACCATATTTAGATAGTAGATCTAAAATGTATTTGGTTTGACAAATGTGAGCACCCTCCTTGGTTTGCTTGATTTGTAACCCATGGAAGTAATTAAGCTCACCCATCATGCTCATTTCAAATTCACTTTGCATAAGTTTTTCAAAGAGTTTGCAAAGTTATTCATTAGTAGAACCAAAAATAATATCATCAACTCTATTTGAACAATTAAGATTCCTTCTGAATTTTTTTTTAAATAATAGTGTGCTATCTACTTTTCCTCTTGAAAAATCATGTGATATAAGATAAGCACTTAGTCGTTCATACCAGCTCTTGGAGCTTGTTTCAGGCCTATAATGCTTTCTTTTTAAACGGAAACATGATTTGGATACTTAGTATCTTCAAAGCCTGGTGGTTGCTCAACATAGACTTCTTCTTTAAAAACCATTTAGAAATGCACTCTTGACATCCATCTGAAATAAGTTGATATTATGGGAGCATGCATAAGCTAATAAAATTCTAATTGCCTCTAATCTAGAAACTGGGGCATATTTTCATAGAATCAAGTCTTCCTCTTGGGAGTATCCTTGTGCTACCAGTCTAGCTTTATTCCTTGTGATCACTCCTGATTCATCCATTTTATTTCTGAAGATCCATATGGTCCCAATAACTGGATGGTTAGAAGGTCTGGGAACAAGTGTCCAGACTTGGCTACGTTGGAATTTGTTAAGTTTCTCTTGCATAGCTAGGATCCAAGATTCATCTGCCAGTGCATCATTGATTGTTCTAGGCTCTATTTGAGAAACAAAAGTAGTAAAGTCATAGGGAATGGTCATACCTCTTGTCCTTACCTTGTCTTGAGGATCACCTGTTATATTTTCTTTTGGATGATCTTTGTGATACCTCAATCTTTTAGGTAGTCCTTCCTATGTATCTTCTTCTTGTTGAAGTAGTCTAGAGGAGGATCTCCTTATCTTCTTCTTTTTCTTCAAGTGAACTTGTTCCAGATCCCTACAATTCTTCAACAATATCTTCTTCATCTATTTTCATAATAGAAGGATGTTTCATCAAATAAATATAACCGATTGTTCTATAGTTAGAGTTCTTCTATTAAACACTTTATAACTTCTAGATTTTGATGTGTATCCTAACAAGAAACTTTCATCACTTTTAGCATCTAATTTACCTAGATTGTCTTTACATTATTTAAAATGAACACTTACAACCAAAAGGTCGGAGATGACTGATGTTTGGATTCTTTTCCTGTAGAGTTCATAAGGTGTCTTCTTCAAGATAGGTCTGATCATACACCGGTTGATATGTAGCAGGCTGTGTTGACTGCTTCTGTCCAGAAGTACTTTGGTAATTATGTTGGGTTCTCATGTGGGAGAATGTTGGGTTACAACAAGTGCTTAAATGTTTTTGATGATGAGCAATACTAATTGATGTTTGTGAAATGTTCACAAATGGTTAGTTTTGTTTTTTGATGAAACATTTCATGAACAAGACAAAATTGATGTTATGAATGTGTGAAACTTGATGAGAATGACAATTGGATGCAAATGAAACATGTTTTATATGTTCATTATATCCTCACATTATGTCTTTAAATGTAGTGTGATGTACACAACAAAGCCCAAAATCCAGTGCAAAAGAACAAGACAAGTTGCTGAAATAGTGCATCTGTCAACAGATGAATAGTGCATCTGTCGACAGATGATTTTCGTCTGTCGACAGATCCACTCAGAAATCTATTTCCAGAAAGCCAGTCTTCCGGTTTCTTGCAAACCTCAGCATCTGTCGATAGCAGCAAGTCGGCTGTCGACAGACGGAGTTTCGGGAAGATCTAATAGCCGGATATGATCTATATTTTGGTGTTTCCTTTTAGCACGACTCTCTATCTTGGACACCACTATCTATGGATCATATGAGGCTTTTTCGCAGCAAGAAGCCACCATACACAAACCCTAAGCAAAGGTCAAGGAGAAGGCTTTCTTCCTGCTGCCCTGCTTCATCTCTCTGCCCAGAACAAAGAAGAACAACTTCCAAGCGGAGTTGAAGCCGTTCGTCCGTGGTTCAAGCTTCTCCATCAACTGATACTTGTCAAGACGTAGCTTGGAGTCTTCTGGACGACCAACGAGAAGAGATCTACATCGAGATTTGATTCTTCATCTCAAAACTCTTCTCTTTTCACTACTCTCATATATCTGTGTGTGTGCACTGATTGAGATCTGTACGTGGATGTTGTGCAAGTGTGGATTGTTGTTCTGATTGCTTGTTTGCATCAGACAACGTGGTGTGTGGATCAGATCAAGGCTAGAGATCTGATCTGTTGTGAACCTGATCTAGCGCGGTGTGGTGTGGGTTGAGCCGGTGTGCTCGGTGTGTGTTTTACTCGTTGTTGGTAGTGTGTCCTCACTGTGTGGGGGGTGGACGTAGGAGTCACGTGGTGTGATCTCTGAACCCTAAAAAATCCTTGTGAACTGTGGTTTGATTGTGGTTTGCATTGTATTGCGCTAGATGCATGCATAGGGATTTCGTCTACACACTAACTGTTACTTATTCACACACA
Source organism: Colocasia esculenta (assembly GCA_014218235.1). Lineage (NCBI taxonomy): Eukaryota > Viridiplantae > Streptophyta > Magnoliopsida > Alismatales > Araceae > Colocasia > Colocasia esculenta. The sequence continues at coordinate 92,340,983 of CM024760.1, forward strand.
TTACATCAGATCAAAGGGGTTTGATTGAGTATATCTTTTAATCCGAAGTAGTTTTTAAATTGCTTAAGTTTCCGCTGCAAATCTATTCAACCCCCCCTTCTAGTTTTGCCATCACCGAGTATTCGATCCTAACAATTGGTATCAGAGCTTGACTGGAGGGGTATGGATAGAGTCCAGCACCTCTCTAAGGATAGAGGCTACACTGAGGAGGGCAGAGGAGTTGTTGCACCTTCCACTGGTTCTTCTGCTTGAGCTACTGAAGGTTGTGATTCTGCTTGTACTGTGCTGCCAATTCAGATGATGCTGCAAGTTCTGATGGTTCATCATTTGCTACTGATGCTACTCCTGCTGGCTCTGTTGAGGCTTCGGGCACATCTTCTTGAACTTCTGGGACATCTTCAATAATGGCTCTCCTTCTGCTACAGAGGTTTTAGACCAAATTCCGTTGACAATGAAAAAACACTCTTTCTCAGGTTCCTAACCTAATAGCTTGGCCATGTTCTCTACTACCGCCCCAGACAAATCAACACCAAAGTGTTTGAATATCTTTGTAAGCAAGTGGGCATAAGGCAACGACACATTAAGCTTACTCCTGGTATCCCAGAATCTGGTCACGAGCAAACTTCATTCGTTCAAACATCACTTCGGCCATGTTAATCTCCTTATTTTGAATGGCCCAAACATTACATCTGAGTCAGCCTTGGTGCAGGTTGAGACGTTGCACTTCTAGGAACTAAGATTTAGCAAACTATGAAATGAAGGAGGCAGTTGAAAGCATTGACTGATTAATGTCTAATTTGCCATCCCTCAGTCTGAACCCCACTGTGCCCTGAAGACCTTTAACTTGGGCGTCCACGGTGTGAACCCCACTGTGCCCTGAAGTCTTCACCCCAAATAACCGGTGCAATAGGTCATAATCTATCTTAATCAGGGTTCCCTTAACAGATGAAACTAGGGACCGGTCTGCCTCAGCTTTCAAACAGACACAAAAGGCCTTCACGAGGTCTGATAACTTACCTCTGAGAAGGTGGTGATTCCCAACTGCATCTTGCTCAATGCTGCTGCTACGTTGCGCATACCATTCTTTTCAAGATCTGCTATGTCCACTGCCTTGTTTCCACAGACCTTAGTTTTCACAAAGGTGAACCTCTCCTGCTGCTCAAGAGTGAGGAACTCAGCACCGTAGCCCCAAGGAATCCAACGATGACGGATGCGGCCATGGAATCAGGTGAAGAAGGTTTCTAGAGGATTGAGATGAGGGAAGGAGGGAAAGCCCTCAAGAGATTTTTCACGGGAATGGGAGTAAATTTTCAAAGGGTCGAGAGTCGTTGTTGAAGAGGTTAGGGCATCGGCTCGCACAAGCAGATAAGAGGGAAAGGGTGAAGACGGGAGATGAATCGTTATCACATTTAATTTTGAATAAATAATGGGGTGGAAAGTGAGGCGCCAAAGGGCGGAGAAAAACGACAAAAGGTGTTGACTATTCAACCGATTTCAATGAAAGAGCAGTTACAAGGGTTAATTTGAATTTCTTTCACTTAAAAACATGGAGGAAAAATAACTTAATCGGAAAATTAATGTGCCAGTTGTGAGCAAACTTTTATCACAATTGCACATGCCTAATTCCCTTCTAAAGATGTGAATCTCTCTCAGGTAAGGCTTCTGTGAAAATGTCTGCTAATTGGCCAATTGGCCATTTGCATCAATAAAGGATATTTCAATATTTCCATTTGCAACATGATCACGAATAAATGATATCTACCTCAATATGTTTGGTCCTTGAGTGCTGAACTGGATCTTGGTGAGATTAATGGCACTGGTGTGTCACACAACAGTGGGATTGATTTGATACTTAATCCAAAGTCTTCAAGTTGTTGCTTTATCCATAGGAGTTGTGTACAGCAGCTTCCAGCAGCTACATATTCAGCTTCAGCTGTTTTATAATGCCACTGAGTTTTGTTTCTTTGAAGCTATGATATCAAGATCCTCAAGAAATTGGCAACACCACTGTGCTTTTGAATCTATCTTGCATCCAGCATAGTCAGCATCTGAGTATCCTATTAAATCGATTTCGCAAGATTTTGGATACCACAGACCTAAGTCATGAGTTCTAGCTAAATATTAAATATTCTTTTCACCGAATTAAGTGTGATTCTTGAGGATCAGCTTGATATCAAGCACACATGCATACACTAAATAGTATATCTGGTCTACTAGCTGTAAATAAAGTAGTGAACCAATCATACCTCTGTAGATCTTTTGATCTACATTCTTACCATCTTTGTCACTGTCCATCCCTTGTTGATGTGCTCATCGGTGTTGACAGTGGCTTGGTATTGTCGAACCCAAATTTCTTTAAGAGTTCTTTTGTGTACTTTGCTTGACAGATGTGAGTTCCTTCCTTTCCTTGTTTGATTTGCAGTCCAAGGAAGTAATTAAGTTCTTCCATCATGCTCATTTCAAATTCTCCCTGCATCAACTTTTCAAAGTACTTTCAAAGGGATTCATCAGTAGACCCAAAGATAATGTCATCTACATAAA